>JABUQX010083423.1:0-48047 GCA_015478945.1 Trachelipus rathkii | reverse complement strand
TATATTATATATATATTATATAGATAATATAGGTATTATATATCATGATAGGTGTGAGCTATATTTATATATATATATATATATATATTATATATATATAAATATATATATAATATATATAGATATATATATATATATATATATATATATATATATATATAAATAATATTATATATATATATATATACTTTTTTTATAATATATATTTTATATATATATATATATATATATATATATATATATATATATATATATATATATATATATATATATATATAATATATATATTATATATATATATATTATATATATATAAATATATATATATATATATAATTTATATATATAATATATATATTTTATATATATATATATATAATATATATATATATATATATATAATATATTATTATATATTATATATATATATATAATGAGAGAGAGAGAGAAGAGAGAGAGAGAGAGAGAGAGAGAGAGAGAGAGAGAGAGAGAGAGAGAGAGAGAGAGAGAGAGAGAGAGAGAGAGAGACCTTTATGAGTTGTATGGTTTCTGTGTTTTTGTGTCTTATTAAAAAAAAAAATATTAAAATAATTTTATACGTTTTATTTTATTCATTACATACCTTACATTGAGACAATAAAAATCCACATGGTTCTACCGAGACTGTCCCAGTCAACCTCATTGAACCAGTCACCTAACATGCTCATGTAAATCCAAAAAGTACTTTAAGATTTGTCAATAACTTACATAGTATACAAAGGTCGACCACAAAATTTAAAAAGTAATAGCTAAGGAACATGCTAATCAAACTACACTCTTTAATAACATTGTTATAGTCAAAATATGCAGTTTAACCTTAATAACTACAGAAACTAAAAACTCGAAACTTTAGCCTAGGAAAGTTCCTTGACAGCAGAATTTAGAAGGAAATTTGGGTCAGTATAAGTGAAGTAAAGGCGAATCGGAAAATGGGGAGAAAATGTTTAGATATCGTATATCTGACTCCTGAAATAAAGACAAAATTTCTTTTTAAAATACACGATAACTAGCGTCATCTCACCATTTTAATTTATTGTTAATATCATATACTAACAATATTTGAATATGAGTGTTTTTTTTTTTTCATAAGAAACAAAAATCACGGATCCATACAACTCATAAGGTCTCTCTCTCTCTCTCTCTCTCTCTCTCTCTCTCTCTCTCTCTCTCTCTCTCTCTCTCTCTCTCTCTCTCTCTCTCTCTCTCTCTCTCTCTCTCTCTCTCTATATATATATATATATATATATATATATATATATATATATATATATACTATATATATACTATATATATATATATATATATATATATATATATATAAATATATATATATATATATATATATATATAGTATATATATTATATAATAGATAATATAGGAGAGAGAGAGAGAGAGAGAGAGGAGAGAGAGAGAGAGAGAGGGAGAAGAGAAAAGGAGAGAGAGAAGGGTGGAGAGGAAATAGTAGGAAGGGAAATGAGGAATGCAGGGAGAGAGAGAGGAGAATGAGGAGGGAGGAGAGAGAGGAGGCGGGAGGATGTGGTTGACGAGGAGAGTGAGATGGAGGGCGGAGGGGGTAGGAGAGGAGCCTGAGAGAGAGACCAGGAAGGGGCGCAGTGCGGACTGGTGCAGCCCTGCAGGTGGGGGTGTGGTGAGGTAAGTCGGAGGGAGAGAGATGGGAAGGAACATGAGAGGCGGGAGAGGGAGCGGACGAGGAGAGGAGGAGAGACGAGAGAGAGAGAGAGAGAAGAGAGAGAGAGAGACCTTATGAGTTGTATGGTTCCTTTATGCTTCTTGGTTAAAAAAAAAAAAAAAAACTTTCACATATTCAATTATATTTAATATTGAATGACTTAAAAAAATTAAAATGGTGATTTAGAGAGAGTAGATACAAATTTTAAAATACTGTCCTAAAATTAAAAATATTATATCGCCATGGTAATCGAACAGATTATGACTTCGTCGCCTCTTGGCAATGAAAAAAGAAAACGTTATTTTAGTTTTAAAAACAGTAGAAACGAATTTAGGTAGGTTAAATAATGCTGCTACTTTGTCTCGGGGATTTACAATGGTTTGGCTTGTTTGGTCCCAAACATATTTTAGAAACAATTTTACTTTACCCTAGGTCTACCTAGTTTTGTTTGTAGATAGCAGGGTGTAGTTGTAGGTGGGTAGCCTCAAAAGAAGACTATTTATAAAAAGGTTTTTATATATTCTTGGTCCTTTTTTATTTTCATTATTCTCTTCATTGTAGTTTTATATTTGTTTCTTTTTTTAAAAAATTTTAAACTTATTTAATCAATTAACATTATTTTGTATAGAGGGTTATAGCTATATTAGGTTAAGTGATATATTAGGTTAGTGGTTTTTGGTTATTATATAGTTATAGATAAGTATATATATATATATATTATATGATATTATTATATATATAATAAGGTATTAATAATAAATATATAGGTTTAAGAGATATATTATGATATAGGTATAGTATAATAAGGTGATATATATTAATATAGGGTTTAACGTATTATACTATATAGGCTATATATAATAGATACGTTATATATAAGTATAGAGAGAGTAGAGAGAGAGATGAGAGAGAGAGAGCAGAGAGAGTGAGAGTAGGATGAAGGTGACGTTATGAGAGTTTGAGACGAGTATGAGAGAGAGAAGCAGGCTATATTTTTTTAATTAAAGCGTTTTACGAGGTGTTTGAAGTTGCCATAATAACTAGAAGAAAACTGAAAGACTTTTAGAACTTTATTTAGAATGAAAGTTTCATAAATATGATTTTGTAAATCTGAAAATCTCTTTTTTTTTTTTTTTTTTTTGCATCTTATTACATCGGATATTATTAGAATTTTTTTTATTCTTCCACATTTAGGGATTAGGCTCGCCAGCCCACCGGACGGACTAAACCTGGTAATAGAGGGAGGCACGAATAAGAATCCACAGTACTGGCGCCCCCGTCGTTCACCGGAGGCCGAGCAGACCCCGACTTCCCTGCCATCTTGGGGTTTTACCCTATGTATTCCTTTAGTTAAAACACAAGATATAATTTTACTTCCCTTTACACTTTGGAATTACTTTAACTGAGAAGTCCCAATCAAACCATAGCGCGTCAGAAATCACATATAGATTAGGCAGGAAGTCGGACCAGGGCTTCTCGCACCTCCCGGATCGGCAACGATTTCTTGTAGTTGCACAGGAAACGCTTAAATAATACTTTTTGAGGGCTAGTTATGCTGCTACATTGTATTATATGATTATCAAAAATTACTGAAAATGCGTGTATTTTAAGACTTACTAGATTTCTTTCTTTTACATTCTTCATGAAAACAAAAATTCGTCACTGATACAAAAATGCTCATTTATGTTTTAGGTGTAAGCCATTTGATCCCTGTAAGCTTACTCTAAAACTGCTCCATATGTGGATAAAAGGATCCCAAAATAGGACTATAGATTATTAGATGAACACTTAATCTATTTCTAAAACGGTACGTCTAACATAATAAAAAAAAGAGGGTCTACCACAAAAAGAAAAAGGTAATGTTTGTAGGGAGACCCAAGAGCTTTTTATTGTCTTTACCAAATAGAAAAGAAGATACTTTATTGGACTGCATTAAAAAATATATAAGTCCAGGATCCACTTTTATTAGTGATTGTTGGGCGTCTACCACAAAAAGAAAAAAGTAGTAACTACAGTACATGCTAATCAAACCACACTCTTTAATAACTTTGATTTTCTTTCTTTTCAGATCATTTCAACTGTTCAACCCAACAGTAAAAACTTAGTAGGTGGACCTGTTATAACTGGTATTATGCAGGGGCGTGTATAATACACCAACAATATAGGAAGCATCTTGGAGCCTTTTGTATAATTAATTACAAAGTAATAAAAAATAAGAAACAGAAGAATAAAAGATACACCTAAGCGGAACTTTTTAAAAAAATCATATACATATGTTGAATTCACGTGGCCGTACAAAAGAGACACATCACGGTGGAAAATAAAAATATAAATTTAAAGGGCGCTAATATGTGGCCTGAAATTTTTAAAATTTCTAAGTATACCTATTATATATTGATACATATATTATAATATATAATATATATATATATAATATCATATTATTATATAATATATAAAGTTATATATATAAGTAAATAAATATATTATATATATATATATGTAATAATATGTAGGATAATAAATATTATTCTATATCATGATTAGTTATATATATATATAGTTATATATATATTAATATAGGCCAAGCTAAAGAAGTTACCCGCATTGATATCTTGGGCATAAACTAATAAAGAGGTGTAATCTAGAAAACTATAACATAAATAATGGAATCAGCGAGGCTATGAACAATTTGTATGGGAAAATGAAAAAAAAAATTTAGTATATTTTTTTTAATTTTTTTTTATTCAAATCTCCAAAACTACGGAGTACGGTCAAGAGAAGCAAAATCTAAAAACAATATGGACGATCAGGACGTAATAAATTCTATTTAGACGGTGTGCTCTCCGGAGCACGAACGGGTGGAAGACATATGGGATGTTCAGCTGGGGACTGTTTTCACATACCCCTCGTATACGTTCATGGAGCGGTAGGGGCGGAGGAACCCCCCGCGACACCCAACTATACCAAAGAGCGGGGAGTTCCGGAGACCATTCACCCGGAGGGTGATTGGGCCGAGGAAAAGTCCAACCCCGTACGTCCCCCAAGAGAGGCCTCTGTGAGAGACCCCCACTCTTTTGTCTAATCTTTGCAATACAGGCTTACCCTGGGGGGTATTTCTTTAGTTAAAAAAAAATAAAAATCTTATTTTCATACATATTTCAATACGCTGCTCTAATATATGTTTATTAGTTTTCAGCGTCATTCTCACCTATGTTTACTTTATCTTGTATTTGCAGAGTGATATAAATAATAAAATAAAAAAAAAATAGTAAAAATATTATTTTCTTTTCCATTTCCATTCGCCACGAAGAAATCCATATATGTTATCAGTTTTCTTCTATCTATCTTAGTTTTCGAGATATTATGTGGGTAACTTCTTAATAGTTATCACCAACAAATTATATTAAATTATATTAGAATATTAATATAATTATATGTGATATATACTATTATATTTATTTTATTAACTGAAGTAAATATATATTAATATACTAAATAATAAATCAACGTGAATTACCATAACAAACTTAGATATTATATATAGGTATACCCTCATACTCTCTTCTCTATCTACTTCTTACTCTTCTCTCTCTCTCTCTTCTCTCTCTACTCTCATCTCACTCTCTTCATCCTCTCTCTTCTCTCTTTATATCTCTTTCTCTTTCTTCTCTCTCTCTACTCTCTCTCTCTCTCTTTACTCTATCTCTTTCTAATAATGAGATTATATATTAAATATTATATATTAATATATATATTAATTATAATATTAATATGATATTATATATTAGATATATATATTATTATAATATTATAATAATATATATAATATATATATATATATATACTATATATATATATATATTTATATAGGGAGAGAAGGAGAGAGAGAGAGAAGAGAGAGAGAGAGAGAGAAGAGAGAGAGAGAGAGAGACCTTATGAATTGTATGGTTCCGTGAGTGGTGGTATTATGTAAAAAAAAAATCACTATATCATATAGTTTTTAGTAATGATGCTAACAAATTTTTTAAAATATTTACAAATTAAAAATAAGGTAATCAGGAACGTGCCCTTGCAGGAGAAAGAAAACTATTTTAGTTTTAAAACGTGAACGAATTTAAGGTAGGTTAAAAAAAATAATGCTTGGGGATTTGGTTTGGCTTGTTTGCTTGGTTGGTTAGGTTTTAAGGTTAGGTAGGTTAGGAGATTAGGTTAGGTTAGGTAGGTTAGGTTTTAGTTTGGCTAGGTTAGGTTTGGTTTGGTTTGGTTAGGTTAGGCTAGCTTAGGTTAGATTACGCTATGTTAGGTTACGTTAGGTTACAATAGGTTAGATATCCTACGTAATATTTTACATATTTATTATATATACTCGTTTAAAGAGTTTCATTTCATGAACATACCTTACAATAAGATGTAATCATATAAGAATTCTACATAGTTACCTATCGAGTAATTCTGTCCCAGTCAACACATTATATGAAACCTATCATCATCAATAACTAATGCATCTATGCTAAATCCCAAAAAGTAACCCTTAAAGTAATTATTGTCAACATAACTTATATATAGTTTATTACTAAAAAGTTTCTATACTCAAAAAAGGAAAATATAGATATAAAAGTTCCTAATTATGTCATTACAGTGTAAATATTTTAATGACGTAGAAATTGGGTCAGTATATAGTTGAAGTTTAAGGAGTAGTAATCTCAGTAATAATAATTATATATATAAGTTAAATTATTTCTACTTTTTTTGACTTCGAGCGAATAGCTTTTTTAGCTATCATTCTTTAAAATCTTAATTATTTCTTGAATCCTGAAATTTAATAATAAGACAAATATGCTTTTCTTTAAAAATACCACGATAATTACTATAAGCTTCCATCTCCCTATCTTCATAAATGAATTTTTAATATAGTGTTAATCATCATACCATACCTAACAATATTTAATGAATATGTGAAATTTTTTTAGTTTTCATTTTTGTACCAAGTTGAAAACATAGAGATATCAGGTGTTCTTCCATACAATCTCCGATAACATATTCATACTCTCTCTTCGTACTCTCTCTCTCCTCTCTCTCCTCTCTCTCTCTCTCTCTCCTCTCTCTCTCTCTCCTCTCTCTCTCTTTTCTCTCTCTCTTACTCGTCTCTCTCTCTCTCTCTCTCTATCTCATCTCTCTCTCATCTATCTCTCTCTATCTCATCTTCATTTTCTATTAATATATATTATAATATATATATTAATTATATATATACATATATATATATATATATATATATTATATAATATATAATAGTTATAATATATATTAATATTATATATATATATATATATATTATATTAATATATAATAATATATTAATATTATTATTATAATATATAATTATAATATATACTATAATATATTATATATATTAATAAATATATTAATATTAATATATATAATTATATATTAATATATATTATATTAATATATTTTAATATTATTATTATATTATATATATAATAATAATATATTTATTTTTAATAATTATATATAAATATATATAATATATATATATTATATAGTATATATTATATATTAATATAAATATGTTAGGTATTGAGATATTATGATCATAAGCCGCGGTCATGGCAGTATAAATTTTCCTACGATACTAGTATTATATATATATATAATATATAAATATATATACATATATATATATTATATATATATATATATATAATATATATATTATATATATATAATGAGGGAGAGTACAGAGAGAGAGAAGATGAGAGAGAGAGGAGAGAGAGAGAGAGGAGAGAGGAGGAGAGAGAGGGCAGACGAGCGTCTGTTATTGTTAATGATTGTTTGTTAAAGCTTATTAACTATATTACGAGAATTCCCAAAACAGTATCTTCCAACATTCACCCAATTGGAATATTACCAGGCAGATTTCTGCTTAGTGTCACGATAGAACGAGTGAAGCAAGAGACAGCGTTCTTTTCTCCAGGAAACTAGTTTTACCGCAGATAGAGAGAGAGAAGAGGACATCTGAAATGATTCATGCTAATGAGAGAAGATGTGCTTATGGTAGAGAGGACTTAGAACTCGAGGAGAGATGATTTGAGTCCGATGATGTGTTATTTGAATTGTAGAGAGAGAGAAGCTCTATGAGTATTGAATTTCCAGAGAAGCTTTGATGCTACACTGGCTCCTGATTTGTGCCAGTATGTATATGTATATCACGTGAGTCGTTCTTTTCATTCTCTCTACTGATTTTATACTCTCTCATTCATACGGCGCATTACTTAATGCTAACTTTCTAAAAACCAATTAAAATTAAATGGATCAAAAATAGAGTTATAGCACCGTCTTCTTACTCAGTCTCGTCTCTCTTCTCTCTCTTCTCTTCTCTCTTCTCTTCTCTCTCTCTCTTCATTCTCTCTCTCTTCTGAGTTCTTCTCGTCCTCTGCTCATCTCCTACATATCATCGTCATCTCTCTCTCTTCTCTCCCACTCTGCGGTTCTCTCTTCTCCTCTTCACCTGAGCGACTCTCTCTCTCCTCTCTCTCTCTCTCTCTCCGAATCTTTTATTTTTCTGTACCCAAGTCTAATACCTTCTATATTTTAGAGTATGTTTGCAAACCAGTAAACTGGCCTCACCCACTGGACTCTTATCCATAAGACACTCACAATGCACCACGATTCACTACAAAGTAGATATATTCAATAATTTTCTGCTTACAATAAAAGTACTTTAATAAAGCAATTGAGAATGTGTAACTAAAGATACGAATGACATGATAGCGTTTAACTAAAAGATGAGTGACAAACTCTTTTAGGTATCTTTTACGCTGATATAACAGAAAAAAGTTCCCTGCTCTCCGTAACAATGTCACCTCAATTATAAAACTTAATTTTTTCTTCTTTGAAGTTACATACAACTGCGTAAAAGAGCGGTGTTTAGTAAAACTATCGTCATACCTCATGATCACATCTGGCTTACATTAACTAGCCACTCTTTGAGGTATTTTAGTAAAACCAATGTGTATATTTTTATGAGATTCTGAAAGAATATGCAGTTTAAGACGTTTCCGTGTTGAGCTATTGCATGTATTATTGGTCAATATACAATACAACTAAAAGAAAGCTCGTATATTCACTACTTTATATTTAACCTAGGAAATTTTTGTATGCCTAAGTGAACTAGGTTCAGAGAGAGGTTTGATTGATCAGTAAGGATTATGTTGGGTCTACACCAGCCTTAAAATCATAAGTAGTTTTCATTGATATAGCAATAGAAGGTAGACCATTCAATTATTGTTTATCTGCGACTTTATATCTCACGAGAGACTCATAAAAAGATCTGGTGGGCCAAACTGTGAGAAAATGTTCTATTACTGATCAGGCCTAAACTAACAGTATAATCATCGTACTCCTGCTCGACAAATAAAGCTACAGATATATGGATTAAATTTCCTTTGATCTATTCAAAAATAACTACATTTCAAACAAACGGATCGGCAAAGCCTATATTATCTTATGCTGTCTAAGTTTAGATCTCACCCGTAATACAACTTTCATTTTGTTTAATAAAATTTTGAGCAACAAGCCCCTTTGTTGGTTAAATACTCCTCACTACCTTCATCTCTTTCAATACTAACAATATTTTGATGATTAATCTTTGTGCAAGAGAGTCGTATTTTTTTTCTATTTATGCATATACACCATTGGTCATTATATTTATAAATCAACTGTCCGACTCACTACTTACAACTAATTCTGACTATAGGCTGCATGCATACTCTCTTCTTCTCCTCTGCTCTCTTCTTCGCTTCTTAGCCTCTCTTCTCTCTCTTCTATAGTACCATAAATAATTTATCTTTATCGCTCCAGTACATTACGACTAATAATTACTATTTACTTCTAGTGCTATTTTCTCCTTTTCCTCCCTCAGACTCAATAATGTTTAATATCCCAATTTCATCTACGGATATAATTTGCGCTTTCTTTTAAATTTAAAACAAAGAATGCGCTCCTTTATGATTATTGAGAATTTGGAACTCTCAGAACCTTTTCTTCTAAGTTTTCTCACAGCCTCGTAAGCTGTTATCAATTGAGAATCCATTACTTGGCTGTACTCTTCACACTATACCTTTCTTAGTTAATGTGATATCTCATAATGCCTTATCCCAGCTAAGAGTCAGATGTTACCCCTGCGCGGTTCCCTCCGGTGTATATCGCTACCCTATCTCTTGAGGGAATTTCCCGGCAGTCATAATATGCCAAGTGCGAGACTCGTAAGTCCTGTATAACCCGTACAGGTAAGAAAAAGAACAGTCACAACACTACATTCTCCTCTGAAGATTTTAACTTCATATTCCAATTTATCTAGGAACCTCACGAAGCGGTATCCAAAATCCGCACTGAAACATTTTTGCAAGAGATGGGTCTATAACCAAATGGAAAATGGTTGAACAATTCTCTGTATCTCAGATTTTCCTAAGAGAATGGAATCCGGAGCGCAAGATTTAACTTAGGCCCGTTAGTACTCTCTCGTTCTTTACCGACAGGTTTATATTACACTTTCTTTATCGCATAAATGTGAATTCTCCACATAGACGCCCGCCCCCTCCCCCATATAATTTAGGGGCGATCGATTTAAACCCTTCACCCGAGAATAAGGTAGCATATATATATATCTAATTCATTATTGTTGACATAAGGAGAGTGTAAAGGGTTGAAGACGGTGAATTTTCAACGGCCTTACAGGGACTTCTGTCATTTTCATGAACTCCCTTTGTTTAATAGTTACCGGTACTTCTTAGCAGTTTTTATATACTAGCCCATCTCCCCTACCGTGGATATTAAGTACATAAGGCACCTCAGCATATTGAGGGACTCTCATTCCATAGGGCATGCCTGACAGTTCTATCTATTCTATAGTTATGATAAAACACGCTATTCCATCTGGGATATGCGGCCATTATATTATGTGCAGCTGTATATATAGTAATAAGTCTATATACCCGGAAACATATAATACTGTAATAGTGTCATGTTCAGCAGGATTGATTAGTTTCAAAAGTCTTGTCAGAATTTATAGACGGTTCTCATGTATCCTCTAATTAAAATAGAGGAGCGTGGTTCAAAGTGTCTGTGCAGGGTAATTGTGTGAAAGGAGGAGTTATAACAATAATAAATATTTATTGCCAAGAAACCTCTCAACCACCTTCTTATTTTATTGTTATCCCATAGCGTAATCAGATCTCCCCCAAGAGTGATAGGAAACCTGTACCTCAAATACATATAATATGACTACTACTGGTCTATAAAATAGTATATACTTGATATATACTATAGTGAATATATATTAATATTATTAAATATATATATTATAATATATATATATTTATATATATTATTATAATATTATATATTAATATATATATATATATATATTATATATTAATATACTATATATATTTTAAATATATATATATATATTATATATATATATAATATATTTATATTTAATTATATAATATAATATTACTATAATGTAAATGATTAAATTTTAAGAGTGTATTAGTAATAAGTAAAACCTTATTTGAATGCCCCCAAGCACATGTATTATGGGATAAAAGACAAGATAGAGGCAGAGATGACCCTCCAGCCTTCTATATTATTTATCGGGTATACTAATTAAAAAGTGTTTATTGTTTATTTAGGGTTGGAGTATCCTTATAGCGCCCTGATCCTTTAGGAGCGTGCATGTTTCAGCGACCCAATAGCACCACTTCGTACCCACCGAAATGATTTGTATATGTCTAGTTATTTTCTAATTGTTTGCCCTAGCAAGACATCTTCGGAGGTCTCAGTTTATTGTAAATCTCTTGGAAGCAGGTAAGGACTGCTATAGAGACGCATATTGCCTGCGTATACCCCGCCTTGAAATTTTTTCTTGGGTCCCGACACCTTTGCCATTGCCGAGAATATTGTGCTTCATTATTATAATACAAGAAATTACGGCGTAACCCCTGAGTGGGGAGCGAGAACAAGCCAAGCCAAACGTGTAGAGTTTCCCACTATTTAGCCTTAGTTAGTGCATGGTAGCATGATAGACTTGTGTATTTCTCGCGCTATGAATCAGGGTTGAGGAAAATTTAGGATCGTACTATTAGATGAGATATAAACTCTCAACTGACATGTTTTATTTCTGAGTTTGGTGTAAACTATATAACCCATCACTAAGGAAACTTAATAATTAATGGAAATTATATGCTTGATATGAGAATGGACATGCGTATTTCCGTAACAGGATGCCTATCGCACCAAGGATTTGGTAAGATAACTCTAAAGTATCATTTAAAAGCCAAAATGGAAAACAAAAGAAAACTTAATAATTACAATGTATCTGAGTATATTTTTATACAAGATAGATATAAAAACTTAGGGTATAATATAATGTAGCACAGTAAAGTAAGAATGAAGGCTTTTATTGGTATACTAGATCAAAGAATGTGAGAAAGCCCAAGCCTATTTGTTATATTTACCTGTGATGAAACAAAATTCACCCTATCAATGTAAATTCAATCAAGAAAATTTGGTTATACTTCATTTGCTACTTCCAGTATATGTTCAGTATCAAAATTTATAAATATATCATAAAAAATAAATATAATTTATCTCAAAATGTTTTTTTAGATAACTCAAAAATAAAGTGGTGAAAAATTATAAAGAGAAGTATGTATATATTATTATATAAAGAAGTAGTTTATGGAACCAAGATTTAGAATATAGTAACACAATTCCCATACCCACAGCGAGAGCGAGGCAAGCCAAAATAACTGCAAGATTATGTTAGTGATCACAGTTTGTCAAATATGAAGTGTTATTTCTATAGTGTGGCATGTATACCAAAATATTATGAAGTGGCTATGAAAAGATCTGGTTCACATCAGTGGAAGAAAGCAATGGATGAAGAAATCATAGCTCTGAATGATAATGACACAAATGAGCTCACCCCACTTCCAGAAGGTCTCCAAATAGTTGGTGGAAGGTTAGTATATGCTATAAAACAGGGTCCAAACTAGTATAATAAGTGGTAATTAAAAGCAAAAGGGACTATTACGCAAATGAAAGGACATGGAATAAGGATAATGATAACTTTTTTATCACCTCACACAGTTTCAGAAACTTCATTTTGAATGCTTGATGCATTGTTTTATTGTTAATATATTATAAAAATTCATTTTTAAAATGTCCTTTTTTATTTTTAATTCATGCTCCCGGAGGGCAAAAGATCTATAAATAATCTCAAAATAAAAAATTAATCATATTAATAAAAATAGTTTATTCCCCCCTCACCCCAACTATAGACGCTCATACTATAAATATATAATTTATAAATTAATTTATGATGTTGATCGGATTACTCAACCAAAATTATCTGACAATTGTTACATTTTTCGAAAGTTTTAGAGTTGGTGGATGATTTCTTAAGCGATTTGTGATATCATTTAAATTATATAATTGCTATGATTCTCTCACCGCTGTGATATATCTATCTTCGTATAGGTCAAGTTTCAAGTCATTTTGGAAAAAAATTGCAGGACTTGAACCCCAAAATGTACAAAAACATTTTTTTTTAATTGAAAATACAAAAATCATCAATAAACATACATTGAAACTTCATGGAAATATCGTAATATCTTATTTAGGGTGAGACTAAAAAAAAAGCTTACTAGAGAGTTATGCTTTAATTTGCTAACCTAAATTAAAATGGAATTGCTCAATTCAATATATGGGGGAAATGACTCAACACAGAAAAGAGATTATGACGTATCGGGATTATCACAAAAGAGCACACTCAAAAAAAAAACTCAAAGAGCTACAAAATCAAAACAACGTTAGCCTTACTTAATTTCACTTGATAAAATCTGATAAAAAGTTATATAAGTAGTTAGACACCTCTCCCCACTTTCAATTTACTCAGTCAATCATCTATAAAAATTTATTAATTAAATATGATAAATTAAATATAAAAGCTCCCTAAAACTTTTTAACAATTAACTTTAATTTCATAAATTCTTATTTTTTCCTATTACAACCCACCGCCCAATTTATATAATATATATCTAATATATATATATAATATTAATTATAATATTTATATATATATATATATTATTATAATTATATATATATATATTTATTATATATATTATATCTATATATATATATTATATTTAGTGTATATATTAATATCATTATTATATATAATTAATAATATTAGATAATAATATATTTATATATTATATTAATATATAATATATATATATTATATATTATATATATTATATACTTACTAATTATAATATATATATAATATATATATATATATATATAATACATATAAATATATATAATATATATTTATATATCATATATATATTATTATATTTATATATATATATATATATATTATATATATACTATATTAATATTATATATATATATTCTCAAAGAACATATTATCAGTCAAATGGTAGTAATACTACTCTCTCTGGAACTGTATGAAGGGTAGAAAGGCGTATTTCACACCCAGTTCCGCTAGTGAAATACCTGGGTTGTGCAATTTGGTTTTTACCAGTGAGATAATTCTCATGGTAAGGGATAGAAACTCCTGAAGTTAGGGTTATAAATATATTATTTATCCTACCTCATTTAAATATACCCATATAGATTTAATAATGAAATAACCAGTACGATCCGAACTAGATTATAAACCTTTTATATATATATATACCCACCTTCTCTCCTGGTATAAGTTAAATTATTTATAATATATATATATATTATATGTTATATATTATATATATATATATATTATTTAATAATTAATTATATTATATATTATTATAATTAAATTAATATAATAATTAATTACAATTCACTTCATTTTAATTTAATAAACATTTATATTTATAGAGATTAAATACTTTAATTATTTTACTTATAGAGCAATATTTGGCATCAGTCACAAAATGGCAAAATTCTATAATTTATTTACAAACGAATATAAACAAATTAATATAAAATATAGAGATACTATGAATTTCTTAAAGGACTTTGGTTTTAAGAATTTCTAATAATATTCAATATCCGGATATATTTCTCATAAATTATAATTAAAAATCTAAATTATAAGGTCATATAATGAGCTCTTTAGTATTATAGGTATCTTAATGGACATCTTCTTTCTATTCAGATACATGCAAGTTTCAATAAATTAATACTAAATTGTAGAATATATTTAAAGAGTATAAAAATGAAATTAAAAAAATATAATATAGGAAAAATAAATTTAACATAATTATTATTTATATATAAATTATATTCAATATTTACTAAGACTGCTATTATTTCATGACCAAAGTGATTATGAATGTAGAGTGTAAATATTATAGAAAATAGTTTGCATCATATAATTGATAGCGTATAAATATTTATATTATAATATGTAGTAGAATCTATATTTTTGGAAAAGTCGTTATATATATTTAAAATTTTTATGTTAATTTTTGGAATATAATTATATATATAGAGTTATATATATTATATTTATAGCTCAAATAAAATATACGAATAATTTCCGTAAATTTCATTAGTATAAGTGATGTTTAATTATATATTCTAGTATAGATATATATCTATTAGCCATCAAATGTATATATATTTTTATATATGTATATATATGATGATATTATAAATTATATAAGTATCAAGTTTTAAATAAGAGGTCAAGAAAAACTGCTTTATATATATGGATTAAGTTTATCCTTGTATGTAATATTAATCTGTATGTATAATAGTATAGATTATGAGAGGTTATAGAGCTCATGAGTGATATATATGAGTAGTATTAATATATATTATTATACTTTTTAGATATTGTATATATATATATAGAGGTATTAGAGGCATTACATAGCTAGAGAGAGGTATTAGATAGAGAGAGATAAGCTAAGTTTAAAAGATTATTAACTCTAAGTGTACATGAACACAAGGGTTAAATTTAAATTTTTTTTAACCAAGATTAATTAATTTTAAGAAATTTCCAGGCTAGACTTGTGAAAAAAGTCCGATAAGGCGAGAAGATTCCATCTTCTCTCGGTATCAGAAAGTCTCGCTGGAGTAGATTGAATGTGTGCAGTTCCGCCGGCCCGCTTCGCAGAGAGGCTGAGGATGAAAAATTTTTCCTCTTAAAAAATATACAATCATATTTGTAAGATAGGTGTGGGGTTTAAAAAATAGTTAAAAATTAGTAACTTGTCGTTCATTTAGAATTAAATACTTAATTTTGAAGTAAACTCCATACCAATAATCTCTCAATTATTACCCTAGCTGTAGCAAAATCCCTTAGACTCTCACAATATGAGACTACGAGAATTGGTCTAGTTACATGCTTCATTCCTCAGAATATATTTCGTAGAAAAATAGTAGGTATATATATAGTATATAGTCAAAAACTTAAATCTAAAGGGTAAAAAAGTATGATCTATAATAACAGTGACCTCCTCATATATTCATACTTATAGAAGATAGTCAATAATAGTACTTATCTATATAGCTTTTTTTTTTTAATTTAACTATTATATATTAGTTTAAACACTTATTTAGTATATTTTTATTTACTATTATTAATATTATACAATATAATAGTATATATAATAAATATAATTCAATTCTCTATTAGATTTAATTATTAACTAAAACTCATATTATTATAATATAATATACAATTAATCTACAAAATTCTATATATATTAAGTAATAGGTAACTCTTAACTACTATGTTATAAATAAATAGAAAGAAACCATTAAAATATAAATATATCTAATATATACATATATATATATTCAATATATAATAGAATATCATATATGTGATGTTATAATGGGTGTGGTCTGTGGACATGTTCGTTGATTGTAATCTGGAAAGGAGAGGCTGGATTTGCACACTCAACCAAAAGAAATTAGTTATTTAGTTATTTTGTATACACATATAACTTGTCATATGAAAGGTAAGTTATAAAATATTATCTACCTTTTGACTATAAACCCATTTAATGCGTTACCTCTCCCCTAATTTTCGCCCATACGCTAGTTTTGGAAAAGATATATACCATTCACATTTGTCAATTCTAATTTTCATCTCTTCTAACTAATATATATAATATATATTAATATAATATATATATATTAATATATATATATTATAATATATATTAATATATATAATATAATAATTAATATATATATAAATCATACCTATATATATATAATATAATATATATATTATAATATAAATACATATACTATTATTAATATTAATATAAAACATATCTATATATATATATATATATAATTATCATATAATATATTAATGTTAATATATTATTAATATATTAATATAATATCTATATATATATATTAATATATATTATTAATCTAATATATATTTGTATTATATATATATATATATAATAATATATATTATATAATATAATTAAATAATTATATATATACTATATTATACTATAATATCATTATCACTATACATATATATATATATGTACTATATGTCTTTTTCTAATTCCAGTCATAATAACTTGATAAACTGATAAGTAAAGATTGATGCAAAAATAAAATCCAGAGAAAAATGAATAAAATGTAAAATATAAAAAAACATAATAAAAAAAATAAGTTAATTATTTTCAAGCTGATTTTATATACTTGTTATAAGAGAGTTAAATGATCGATTTTACATTATATATTTAAAAAAATGACTCTGTATCATATGATATTTATATTAAATTGCTTTTTTACCTATAAGTGTTATTAATTTATATATGTAGTATATATATATTAATATCAAAATACAATAATTATTTATCATATCTGTATATATATATATTATAGTTATTATATTATAGTATAAGTCATACAACTAATTGCCTAATTATGTGATATATATTATATATATATAGTATTATATTAATTTATTGTCTACTCAAAATTATTATAATATTATTATAATAGTGTTAATTAATAGCGATACCCCTGATGTTTAGGTATATATAAGATAGGCCATATTATTAATTAAGTAGACATACTTAAATCATCATACATTTCTATTATATCACGTTTAATTATTTGACACTATGCAAGCAGGAAACTATAAATTATATATATATGTTATAGTATATATATATATATATATATATTATATATTATAATATATAATATTAGGGTATTCTAAGTATACCAATGTCATTTGTTACTGGTTGATCTCCGAGTAAGATTATCCATTATATAACACTAGACCTACCTTTACTCTGACCCCTATAGTGTGCCTATGGCACTCTTTATATTATCAGTCCACTAGACCCTCCACCTCTTTTTTAAAACTCAATATTTATATTACAATTATATATTATGTTTATATAGAGGTGATGGAAGATGATTCTAAATGTCTCCAGGATCAATTTTAAATCCTTTGATCACCATTAATAGTTGACCATCAGAGCTCTTGTTCCCATGTCCTGCTAGGCGTACATTTCAATAGATTCATTAATATGGTTTAAGATATTTACACGTAACTCTATAATTATATACCTCAAACAGGAGTGTTGATAGACTCACTCACCACGCCAAGGCCGCCAGAGTGAATGTGCCATAAATACGAGGGTTAACTCAGTAAGGTTGCATAAATACGTAGGGTTTACAGTAGTTTTCATTATTATTATTATTATTATTATTATTATTATTATTATTATTATTATTATTATTATTATTATTATTATTATTATTATTATTATTATTATTATTATTATTATTATTATTGGAAGTCGTCAAGAAGCGTATGGTTGACCACTAGTCCATGCTCGTCTTAGATGACTCATAAGAAGAGAGTTAATGTCACGAGAGGAGTATTAATCAACAGGAAAGGGGGTGTCATCATGTACTCGAGTAATGTACGAGAGAGATTATCACAGGAAAGGGGGTGTCACTGTACGTAATTAAGAAGTTTCATTTTTTTATTTTCTACTTTTAAAACAAATTCTACTTTTAATTTTCAATGTATGGCTCTTTGAAAATATTGTTCAAAACTTTTATTAAATAGTGGTACTTTAAAAATATTATATTTCTGTTTTTAAAATGAGACGAGCATTAAAGTCATCCAATTATCTTTACATTTCATGTGCCATTACATTATTATTACAATATGTCTATATTATATAACCATAAAATATCATGTTACGTTGATACAGCGTAACTTTACATAAACATTTATATTTCATCATATTAGTATTGCATCAATATTCCTGCCATGAGTGCCATTACGATATTACGACATCACATTAGTGGTAAGTTTATTACACCACGCTTAAGTCCTAAATCACTACCTAACATTACGAAACCCAATGCAATCCACCGAATCCGGCTCCGTCAGATCCAGATCATATGGCTATGTCACAGTCATGACGCCACAGAATGATGATTTCAAAGAGTTAAAATGGTATTCGAGGCATGTCGCAAATATTTTTGCAAGGGGCAGGAATGTTGCAGCATTAATCTTTGGTTGCCATAGTGTATTATTAATCTTTGGTTGCAGTTTCAAAACCGACTCATAAAAGAGCATGAGAGGGGGCTGAGCCACTCTTAATGGGGGGCTGCTTCTTACTTGAAGGAGTTAAGTGGGCATTGTATTAGTTCCAAAGCACTGACGCCGAGGCCAAGGTTTTGGTGTAAGAGTGTCAAGTGGACCAAGAAAGAATCTACCATCAGCGGTCAGTGTCAAGGCACTAGGTATCAGAATCTGGTGGTTCATGAAAGAGTGCACGAAAAAGGTCAAAAAGATGTTTGACTTAGGGAAATAAGAGGATTGAAGGAGTTTATCATGGTGTTAAGGGAAAGAATGAAGGAAATTAATCAGGGGATTAATTAAAGGGTTTAAGAGAATCAATTGAAGGAGGGGATTAGTGATCCAAAAAGGGCCTCTTGAAGGAACGTGAGGAGTACCAATACAAAGGTGGATTGACACAACTGGCCAAACTCTTCCATTATCATATATATATATATAGTTAAAGATATATATATATATATATATATATATATATATATATATATATATATATATATATATATATATATATATATATATATATAGTTAGTTATATTATATATATATATATATATATATATATATATATATATATATATATATATATAAAACTCACTTTTTGAAGAAAAATTTCTCTTAAGGCTTATCAACTTTCCCATGAAGTTTGTCTTTAGCGTCTTGGAATTGATTCTCCAAATTTGAAAACATTTGTTACATAAGGTGATGTTAGTCTCAGCCGAATACAGAGAGAGATATATAGTAGGTGGTATATATATATATATATATATATATATATATATATATATATATATATATATATATATATATATATACAGCATCCCGAAAAGCTCAGGCATGTAACTAGAAACTATAACATATACACGAAAAATAAATATCATTTTATTAATCAGGAGACATTTTTACCGCAGAAATTAAAAAAAAAAATTTAATTTATTCTAATATTTATTAATAACTCCATATTAATATTATAAAAGTGCAGGCTCTGATCGACTTGAAAGACCTTGAAAGCTCAGAGAAAAATTGCCAAATGTCGCTTTATAATATAATTTGAGAAAATATTATTTTTCTTTTTATATCCTTCGTAGGGGGTTCGAGACAGAGGAGGGGGACGAAGTCCCCCTGTCGTCCCCGGGTAGGCCGAGAAACCCCTGACTCCTATCTATCGTTCTTGTTTACCCGTGGGTATTTGTCCGTTTAAAAAAAAAAAATTCAACATTTAGCACCTTTGCGTGAGCGGCATCTTCGAATTGTCGAAAAACTGTAATATTTTCAAAATTTTTAAAAAATTTTTAAAAGCGTTATTTTTTTATTTTTTAAATTTCTGCGGTAAAAATGTTCCGATTAATAAAATGTGTTATAGTTTTCAGTTACATGCCTGAACTTTCGATGCTGACCTTATATATATATAGTATGGTTATAGTTATATATTTATATATATATATATATATATATATTGTATATATATAAGAGTTATATATATATATGTATATATATTATATATATATATATATATATATATATATATATATATATATATATATATATATATATATATATATATTAAAGCCATTATAAATAAATCCGGGGAAAATTTTAAGATAAAAAAATGGACATTAATATATAATAAGGGAAATAAGATTAATGGAGCTTACGTTTCATAGTTCAATTCATGAACACCGAGTAAGAGATCAGGCAGGCAGTAAAATGCACTGGTTTTATCTTTAAGACACTTTTATTTAAATTAAACACTCACAATTAAACACACTGTATTTTCACTAAGAAACTATAGTCACAAAGAACAAAGTAGTCGCACTATATTTCGCTTTTCAGATCGCACTTGACGCTCCGAATTCAAACTTTGGTATGATGACCTACCTAGGTCTTGGCCCTTGGGATTTGGTGGAGGAGTCAGTGTAGCCCTTATTCTAAAAACGTTTGAAGACCTCTGGTATACAGTAAGCACTACTTGATGTTTCAATATTAGTGTTGTTATTATGTATTAAGGATCGGTATAATGTATCACGAAATGTGAAGACAATATGAATATCAAAAAGTTTTGAGATGGTAAACGGAAATTTAAAAATGAATCGGAGTAATGAATGATTAAGGAGAAGGAGAATGAATATAATTATTTGACGTTTCAATATCATACAAATGTTTTTTGACTTTTCATTTGATTGTGAGACCGAGTGATATAAATTGTTCAAAGGCAAAAATGATTTCGGAATAACGGTAAGAGAATCATTTAATATTATGGAACGATATAGAGAATTATAGATAATATTGTTTTAGATAAGGAGGGTGATTAAAAAACGCATGAAAAAATTGTTTGCGAGAAGTTGGTTTTCTGAAATTTTTGAATTTTAATTTATTATCATGTTGAATAATGCACAGATCGAGAAAAGAGAGCGTGTTTTTATTTGATGCTTCACATGTAAAATTGCTGGAAGTCACAAGACTATTTAAGTCATTCATAAAATGTTGGACGGGGAGATTTACAGGGACAACTGCCAATACGTCATCCACGCAGCGCAATCAAATATGTATGAAGAAATAAAGAGGTATATCATGCATTAAACATGTTTCATAGAATTCCAAGTAAAGACAAGCTATAACAAGACTTAGACTATTGCCCATACTGGTGTCGAAAATTTGTCTATAATATTGAATTTTAAATGAGAAAACATTTTACTTCATGCATATTTTTTTTTTTAGTTTTATGAAATTATGAGTTGGTATTGATATATCAGTTAGAAAATGAGTAAGAATTTCAAGAAAATGAGGAAGGGGGACGTTAGTGAAGACTGAGAATGTCAAAGCTAACTAAAAAAAATGGTCATAGGGATATTATTGCCAAATTTTTTGTTTGAAATGTTGAGTAATTTTGATACATGAATTTAAAATGGTTTCCAGGAGAGGAGAAGGAAGTTTGGTCTGCCGTTTATTGAGTTTGAGAAATTATCGTTATTACATGATATTATAGGACTCGGAGGTTTATCAGGTTTATGTAGTTTAGGAATTCCATAAAATAGACTTAAAGAATCCTTTATTATAACTAATTCAAATAACTTTAATCTTTCTCCTGTTTTTTTTACTTCAATCTTTTATCTAACAATTTCTCAAGTCTACCCTGAAAAAGCTCTTTCCTACAAATATGTAGTACTCCATTATAACTTTGTAAAAATTTTAATTTATATTCGTACTTATGCTAAGATTTGCGCGAGCACAATTTTAGCATAAGTCGAAAGGAAATAATATATAAACCCGTCAAATTTCAAGTGTCTCAATCATTAAAAATTCTCTCACTAATGGCGGAAGAGATAGATCTCACTCAAGATACTCTCTCCAGAACTCCTCCAAACTTAAATATGCAGCTTTCGGCAAGAGAGGTAAATTTCAATTAAGGGCTGCGACTCCGAAACTCCGATCACAAATTTTCTCCCAAAAGAAACGCGCTGGAAAGTCTGTGACTACTAATTCGCCTATGAAGAGAGAGTATCTCAACAGAAGGGACTTTTTTACTAGTGAATATCTTTGCCTTATGTTGAATAAAAAACATCATTTCAAATATGGATTTCTAAATTACCATCATCTTATATAGGGTGCTTGCTCATAAAAGAAGCACCAATCTATATAATTGGTGAACCCGGAGTAGAACACAAAGAACTTCGAATTCACGCCTTCCTGATGATAAGAGAAAAGCATGAACAAAATGAAGAAAAACTACAATAACACAAAATCCAATCAGAACACAACACTCGGAGAAAATGACTTAAGCAAACAAGCATTATCGATACTGGACTTCAGTACAGGCTTTAATTTTTTTGGATGGTCTTCTACACCTTTTCTGAGTACTTATAACAGTTCAGGGATTCATCGCTAGACACGGCGAAACTTCCCTTTTCGGCATGGTTACTTTCATCGCTAAAGTTTGGATTATGGGCGCTGTTTTTGGATTCCACTGACTCTGATCCCTTTTCGAATTCTAAATGGTTCTGCGACCGCTGCCCTTTTAATAACCTGAAGAAATTTTTCAAATAAAGGACCTAAATTTCGGCAACTTCGCCTCTACATATGTAGCTTTCCTTTACGGTATGGATTTCTTTCATCATTTTTAAGTTTGGATTATGGGCAGAAATTGATTTTTTGAGTTCCACTACGAACTCTGATTCCTTTTCGAATTCTAAATGGTTCTGTGACCCCTCCCTCTTTATGTATGAAGAAATTTTCAAATAAAGGACTTAAATTTCAAGCAACTTCGTCTCTACATATATCAAGCAATGTTTCTCTCGTAACTACAGCTTTGAAAACTGTTACGTGCGCGTGATCAAATCATGGATACGATATAAAAACGCTGTATACTGCACCTTTCCTTACGTTCGCAGTTAGATCAGTGCTTATTTCTGCTGTGAACTCAATTGTTTCCATCTCAAGGAATTATGTATGAACATTTTTTATTTTTATCCATTTTAATGTTTGTATGTTTGCTTATTTATATATCTAACGGATATAACCAAGTATGCTTGTGTTTAAATGCCTTTTTATTTTCTGTATATATACATTAATTGTATTTTTATGTATTCAAATATTTGTATATGTGTTTAGATATTCGGATGTAACCAGTTATACTCATGTTTGAATATTTGTTTATCCATACTATTTTGCCTTCAGTATATTTGTATGTCTACTTTATGTCTTCCGACATAATTAGATATTTTACCCCGAAAGTACCTAACATGTATTTTTAAAATTATTTTTACCTCATTGAAATGTTTATATGTTTGTGCGCATTGTTAAATGACCTAAAAAATATGTATACATTTAATGGGGGATGATTACATATCTTGTATGACTATTATAACATGCTTTCTATATCGCTCCGTGTTTGTTTAGCGCGGAGTAATGTCGTGATACTCCATTTATAACGTAAATTTTAATTACATGTTCTTACTTATGCTAAATTTGCGTAGAGAGCAAAATTTTAGCATGAGTCGAAAGGAAATAATATATAAACCCGTCCTGTTGATATACTCAATCATTAAAAATTCATCAATAAAAAGAGTCAGAAGAAATAGATCTCACTCAAGATACTCTCTCCAGAACTCCTACAAACTTAAAAATGCCAGCTTTCGGCAGAGGTAGGTGCCTAAGGGAGAGAGGGCTACGACTCGAAACTCCCATCACAATTTACCCGCTCCCAAAGAAGGTGGAGCAGGTGGTAGACGAGCTGGAAGAAAGTCTGTGACTACAATTCGCCTACGAAGAGAGATATCTCAACAGAAGGACTTTTGTTACTTCTTACTTTGTTAAAATATCTTTACCATGAATAAACATGCGTTCAAATGGAATCTTTAAACCTATCACCATCCTCTTATATAGGGTGTTTGCTCTTAAAAGAAGCCACCAACTTAGCAAGTTTCAACCCTATAAATACGTCCGCCAGGCTTTTCTCCTCAATGGTTAGATTTTGTTTTCATTTCACGTTCTCGCTCTCATTTCCCAAGGTGTTCATGAATTGGACTACGAAACGTCAGTTCTCTTTAATCTTATTTAACCTTATAATATATTAATGTCCGTTTTTTTATCGTCTTAAAAATTTCCTTTGTTTTATTTGAATTTATAATTTCATAAATTGATATAAAAATATATATATATATATATATATATATATATATATATATATATATATATATATATATATATATAATATATATTTATAATGTAATTATCATATTTATTTCATAAATTGATTACTATATATATCCATAGGGAAAGTGTTCTTGAAACTCTGCTGGGGCTACACGGCATTCTGCTGGAGTGCTCCTGGTTTACAGGGCAACCAGCAATGCCAACAACATATTCAATAAGAATATATTCAGTATAACATACTCAGTGCAAATTAACATATTCAATATAACTATATTGAAAATGGCAAATTTATATCTTAAATATTCAAAATGAATATATTCTGTATAGCATATTCTGAGAGAGTAATATATTCAATATAACCATATTTAATATTTGTTCCTAACATACTCAATATGAATATATTCAGTATAGCATATTGTGAGAGTTTAATTAATATATTCAATATAATCATATTTAATATATCATACTTATAGGTAGAGAGTAATCCCGGATGAGGTAATGACTGCTTAATCCCGTATGACGTAATAACTGTTTTCTAATGAGGGATCGTTATTTATACGAGCACGCGTACACACAGAGCTTTCTGAACTTGGAACAAGTTGTCAGCACTACTGCTGTCCTCCTAGTAACGTCTATTTGAGATGAGGCATTGAAGGGAGTAAACTTTTATATTTTCTGAAATATTTTTAAAAGGTGTGTGCGAGCTCTTTCCTCTCTACAACTATCCATTCTCTCACTTTGGTCCACTAGTTAGTGTTTCGCTATTCTTTAGATTATCTCTCACACATGCTGTTCCGAATTCCCATGCAACCCGGGAACTATGATATGGATATGGATACAGAAAGAAGATATTATTAATTAAGTGCCTGAGCAATAAATAAAAATCATATAGTAACAAACATATATATATCAATACATATATCTCTTAAGTACATAATGTTATCGACAGAGCAAAATGTGCATTAATAATTATAATTCTATAATTAAAGTGTTATATAAATTAATTAATAACGAATATCAAAGATATATAAAAATTAATTCACATTTAATTTAGAGCTTCGACGAACTCACTTTCGTAAACTAGTATTTCCCACAAGTAGTGATGCTCGCATTACTCTCCAGTAATCTCCGGGCACGCTGTATATGTACTTTACAAGTACGTTAAAGCATGCCCAAAACTGTTCGAAAATGAGATGCTGCCTACGCGTAGGAAATTATTAAATCTCTAAGCCATGTGACTAGGTAATTTAACAGTGAACACGTGTGCGTCTAGTCCCCTTCAAAAGCTGATATTTAACACATACTCTTTAAAATATTTTCTAAATACCGATGATATTTTTTATGTATTTAATGTTTTTAATATAAACTGATGAGGTTATTTACTATTTACCATATATTATATATAACGCACAAAAACATCTTCACTCGATCCAAAGTTAGTATATCATTATAAGATAGATTGTGTGTTCTCATAACTTGAATGGTCTGTTGATTCGAGTGACTTAATTATTTAATTGTCTCATTCATCGCGCTCTTGTTGTTATGAAATTCATGTTATTACTTTACAATAGGCACTCTATTGGAAAATGTAGGTTGGCCTTTCAAAGGTTGAAGTTTACCATTTATACAGTTGTATAGTATTTCTTTATCAAGTAGACACATATAGCCAACACCTGTAGTCTCTCATCCAGTGCGTGTCAGTTGGCACTTTGTGGTCGCACTAGTTTTTGATTTCTTTTATAAAAAATATCATGATCATTTTGATTGATTTTATTCTTTGATTTTTTTGATACTCTTGTTAGCTTGTTTGATTACGTGAATAACGTACACGCGATAATATAAATTTTATCAGTTCTACACAACTAATAATATATATCGAGTGACTCAGTGTAACAGTGATCTATGAAAAAAACTTCATAAATCCAATAAAGAAGTCAAAAATTAAAAAATCATGATTGTTTTTTAATAAAAAAACTCAAAAAACACCCACACCAAAACTGCTCCATCCCTGGTCTCTGATCATAGAGTGCTAAGGTTATGCGAAACTTATCTATTACTTCGTTTATTAAAATAACGGATAAAATATTATAACACTACCGTTATATTTTTAAATAAACTAATTAAACTTTCATTTAGTATTTAACTGTTAACTGGCCCTTATATAAATAAATATCTATATCATTCTACACTTTTACATTACAATGTAACCCAAAAGGGCCTCACTAACTCCAATACTAATATAATTCAAATCATTAACATACTAATCTATTAATATATACTTAAAACTTAATTAATATATATAATATATATATATATACTATAATATAGTATCGAATAAATATTACTAATATATTATTAATATTAACTTATAATATATATATCTGACTTTAATATATACTATATATATGTCAGGTGAGTATGTGTTATTATAATATACTAACTATAGTATACTATACTTGACGATAACGTAGTAACTCACAGCATAAATCATACTCTCCATCAGCCCTACATGCATATATAAAACTAAACCCATCAAATATACATTACTATAACTATTTGTGAGGCAATAACATATACATGACGAGTAAAAATTCTCTAAAGGATACGACGGGGATTTTTAATTGTTTTTTTTTATAACTTATTACTAATCAATTGCCTTCTACCTGTTAAAGAACTCATTCAGTAAGGAGATATGCTAGAATATTATAACTAAAAATAAAAAATTACTACCATATTAGGGCGTACAGCTAGATGAGCTCTCATACGCGCGACGCTGTCAGGATCACGAAAGTAATCTATGCAGTAGCTAAGCGGAGATAAATATCAAGAAGTCCCTCACCCGTCGTATATACTAAATCACATCTATCGAGCACACACGAGGCACTCGCGAGGATACATACACCCTAATTAAATCACTTGAATCCTGCTCACAATACTAGCTTGCAGGATTTTATATCCTACTTATGGCTAACTTATTCCATACATCTTATAGATATTAAGTTACATGGAATTACTTTCACGTCATAGTGACTACTAATATCATTATTAATACAATAACTTAATTTTTTTTTTATATACTAAAAGGTACTAATAATAATCATCACTAACGGAGTATATAATACTCGAAAAATAACACAGCATGGCATGACGAGATCTCCAGTAGTATCAAGGGTCACCATAATTCTTCCTCTGTCATCTCTACGGGACGACTCCACACGATCAAACGAAGGTGTGATTTTCATGTTGTACGGAAGTAGGATCTTAGGAAGTCTAATTTTTAATTTTGCATCTCAACGCGGAATTGATTTCATAATAAAAGAACATTTTATATAGCTCCTTCAGCTAAGAAATTTAATGTGATCACTAACCTGAACATATCCATCCAGAAGTGAGTTCACCCCATGACTTCCAAAATGACAACAGTCTTCTTAGGCATCTTAGTGCTTTATTTACCCAAAAGGACTATGATAAATCTGCAACAAATGAATATCATGGTAAATAAAGGAAAATATTATTTTACTATAAGGATTGTAGAGTGCATGAAGATTGGTGGGTACATTGTAATGGTCGTTGTTATCAATCTCGTCAGTCTTGTTAGCAAGCACTATAGCAATAGAACAAAAAGGACGGAGCATAAAGCGATTTGAAGTGAAACGAGTACTGCTTTGAAAGAGAGCAGGAGTTCAAGAAGGAATAATTTAAAGAGCGTTACGGTTAATGTTAGTAGGGATAGATTATGGTAGTTACTATCTTAAGGTGAAAGAAGTCTTCTCATGACAATCTAAATAAATATATTGAAAATTAGGAATGGTATCAAGATAAAATAAGTAACAGGAAGTACATATGACAAAAACATGAAGTGTTTATTCAAGGAACTATTGATATAATATAATTTTAAATGTTTTTATAAATTAAGGAGGAGTAAGAAAACATACGAATTAATATGTTAAACAAAATGGGAATATCTAAAGTAATTGAAATTAATAATTTAAGTTTATAAAAAGTGGGATGGATTATTACTGGCAGTCAATATACATCCTTGTTTATTAAGAACATAAATATCGTGAATTTAAATGTTATGCATTTGCTCAGGTGACTATATTTTGCCAAAACATCTGAAGAAGAAGCAAAATTTATTAGTATGCAAGAAAAGGTCACAAAAAGGGATAAGCAAAAGAGTTTAGAGTTTAGAATAAAGAACAAATAGAGTTATTTAAAACTTGCATATTATAATGTTTCCTTAATAGAGAAAAAATAAACAATATTTATTAAATGATAATTATAAAATTTTGTAGGAAATCAAATAAATATTATTATAGTTTTAATGATCTGTTACATAAAGGGTATGATAATTAATAAATGAAAATTTTAATTTCATCCCGGGAGGTAAGTTTGGAGGATAAGAAACATGCTAAGGTGTATTAATTTTGGAGGTAATGTAGGAGGTAAAACATTACGCATTCTGGGAGGAATATAAGAAATAATGTTGGGATCCACTTCATGAAATCTCAATGGTTCATCCGGATTAGCGGGCTGATTTTAACTTAATGTGTGGCTGCGCAGTCACATCGGAGACCTGGCAAGAGGTCCTTTGAATAAAGGATGTAGACGAGAAGTAGACTCTATTTTCCTGTCTTTCTGCACAAAGCTTTATTTGGAAGTAGTTGTAGTAGGTTATCTGTGACTGTTATCTTGGAGCTGAGATATATTTAAATCTGAAGATGAGCTTGAAACGCTTTTTCATGATAAGTACGGATAATTCTGTATGGAAGTACTAGGAGAGATAATATGAGAAAAATTAGGAAAGTGAAAAGGTGTAATTCTAGGAGAATAAGAATAGTGAGAGGGTGATCCATGTGCTAATACATGAGTGGTTGATATTCGACTAAGAATTTATTGTAGAATTTGCTGTGAGATGGGTGTACTCTATAGATATCCTAATGAGAAACAAGGAGAGAGAGAGAGAGAGAAGATTATGTAAAAGAATAAGAAAATAGCTTCGCGCGAGGTCCTGGAATAGGAGTAGGAGGAATTGGCAATTTATGCGGAGCTTCAACTGGTGTAGAATATGATGGCAATAAATGTTGAACCATGGCTGGTGGTGCCTGAGCAGATGTTTGTAGTTAAGTCATTAGTGATGCCGAAAGTAATGATTTTGGAATGCTATGTTCATCATAAAATGCAGCAAATTTTTGTTGAGAAACAATTCTGAAAGCAGTGTTCAGAGGACGCCCCTGGAGAACTTTGAATCCTAATGCTTTGGATATTCAATGTGATATGTATCCGGTGGTAATATCACAGTAGATGAATCTTTTGAATTGTAAGCAGAAACTGGATGAGAGTAAACTCTTTTTCAACTTGCTTGTAAGGAATACGGATCAGAGTATGGCTTTAAACATGACTCTAGAGTATTTTAATTTGATTTATGTACAGGTAGGGAACAATTTTGAAGGTATAGATATATGAAACAAATTCCTTTTATGTTACCAGACAGAGCAATAAATACTTATTAAATCTTAACACAACGATTACTAAGTATGAACGACCCCAACGTTTAGCTAGTTTAAAGGACTATTGAATAGACTTCATCGAAAGCATATAAAGCATAAAAAGAATGGGTTTATTTACGAAGGGAGAAATATAGTTAGGAAGATCATTTGACAATCTTTTAAAATAAAAATTTAGTAAATGAGTCGTATTTCCTACAAAGGAGTTATCAGTAGAGTTTAGGGCTAATTGAGCAAAAGCAATATATTTGCCTAATGGTCATGTTTATCAGAGACGAAGTGATATAATTCAAAAGATTACGTTGATTGGGTGCCATACAGAGATTTTAGTGTTTTTGGTTTTTCACATTTTACAAAACTCATTGAAGAACTGTGATGTAAACTTGCCAGCGTTTTCTGTGACAATGATCTCTAGTGTGGAATGATTCATAATTATTCTATTCAGAATAGCTTGAGCAACTTCTTCTCTTCTCTTGATGAGACTGGGCAGATTTCACAATATCGTGTCAAAGAGTCTTTTAAGGCCAATATATATCTGATATTACCAAATTTACAACGAGACAAAGGCCTAACAGTATTTAAGTAAACTCTTGAAAAAAGAGAGAAAGGTAAAGGATAACTGTTTATAGCAACAGGATAATGCTTATTCCCTTTGACTTGTAAATGAGAAGTACACTACTTACATAATTTGAGCAATATGTGTATAAAGGTGAAGAAAATTGTATTTTTCCTTATCCTTCAGTACCGGAATGACGGGCAGAAATCATCATGTTATGGTTGAGAAAAATAACAGAGTAGATCATTGAATCAAGTACTTGTGAGAGATGTTTGTTATTAGAAGTGACATAATATAAGAATCAATTTATAATAAGATGAGGAAGAAATCAATTTGGATTTGGCTAATTGTTCATCCATTGGATGATTCGTTGAAGACAGTCATAAAAATATTTTAACCGGAAATTATGGAACTTTTAAAGAATGAATCTTTAATTAGATAATTTTGTTTGTATTTACCTAGATTTTCATATTTTTACGGTTTACCAAAAATTCATAAAAATAATGTTCCACTTAGACCTATTAATTATCAGCAATATTAACTGCATCACATATAATTTAGCTAAGTGGATTTCTAGAATACTTTCTCCTTTGATTGGTAATATTTCTTCTTCCCATATTAAAAATTCGCTTGGATCTTAAGGAAATCTGGTTTTTTTTTTTTTTTTCCTTTTTTTTTTTTCACTAATTTTTCCCCCCCACTCACGGGCGGGCCCTTTTTTAGAGGGGTGTTACATCGCCTCAGAAGTCACAACTAATATAAATTACGCCAGAGCGGTATATGCAAGATCGCGCTTTCTGAGCACAGACAAAGACCAGGCTTTAAAGTGGGGGAGATTAAATTCAGCAGGAAACACAGAAGATGGAAGAGAGTTCCACAGAACAGATGTGGCAGGAAAGAAGGAATACATTAGAATTAGTGAACTAAGAAATTACGTGAATTATTTATGAATATAAGACAAAGTAACATTCGTAAAAGGATTCTGAAGCTGAATTTATAATGTTATCGAATTTTACTGTTATAGAACAGTACGCATCCATTCTAAGACAATAAAATTTTTGTAGCACTAAATAAGAACATATATTATTAAACCAGCAACACTAATCAATTTGTAGCACTACACAAGAAAAAAATTAACGTACGATTGACATCGGGAATTTTTCATCAACGCCGTTCTCTCTCGAGTGTACTGAAAAATTTTAATCATCACTGGTGATTGAAACATCAATGATATAATATTTTACTTCATCAATATATAATATTTTTATACTTCTTGCCAACATATTGTATAACGCCAAAGTAAAACCATTAACTATGTTATATTTTTTTTATTTCCATATATATCATTATATATACCTATATATAATATATATATATTATATATAATATATATATACCGAGGGTAACGACTATATGAGTATTAGTGAAACAAATATTAATATGCATATTATATATATATAGTAATAAAATATATATATGAGTAATTCCATATATTATATTTATATATATATATATCGTATGGTTCGAGTGTAACCGATGCCAAAAAGAAGCCGCTACTAGCCCGTGAGTACCTAGATACCGATACCCTTCCTATTTTTTTTTAGGTTGCCGATACCGATACGCGATAACCGATTCCTGTACCTGCGTTTTAATTAATTTAATAGTCATGGTTCTATTTACAAAAAAACTTTTAAAAAATTATTTGAACAAAGTATAACGAATAAAAGACATTCTTTGTGTACTTGCCATTTAGAATTTTTCCACCCCTCCAACTCAGGATTGGCTTCCATGCTACATTGTACAACCAATAACTGTTAAGCTCGATGTTTATTTGCTATAATTTGGAGCTAGTGTTCCTCAAATCACGTAATTTATCTTTTTATAGCAATTAAAATAGTTCCCTTTAAAGGAATAATAAAGCAAATATAATCTTAATAACTTTTTTATGTTTTGTTTATTCCAAAAATATTCCATTTCCAATTTTCCAGTAAGTATTAACAAGTTTAGCTGCTGAGCATTTTATATTTTAAACAATTAGAATTACAACATGTTACCAGAAGATTCTTTAACTGGCTACAATATAAAGAATAAAAAATATTGAGATGAAGGATGAAGAAAGTTTGAAATTTAATCATATTTTTTATCTAGACAAGACAAAATAAAAAAACGCTTTACTCAATTTTTTAGGAAAAGAACATAAATTTTAATTTTAAATAATATTTTTCTCCTTTTATTAGATTAAGTTTAGATATCATTCAAATTTTTTACGTTAACAGGGTTTATTTTGACCAGGTGAAAACTGCTTACGGGCAAAAAATTATTTTCCAACTAGTTTAAAAAAAAAAATCCCGGGGCGGGGGAAGGAAAAAAAAAAGCCCCCCCTGGGTTTTTTTTTTTTTTTTTTGTTCCCCCCTTTCTTTTTTTTTTTTTTGGGGTGTTTTACATTCCAACTACACTAAAAATACGCTTCCGCTCTCGACTGATGAGGGAGGGTGAAAATTATTTTCTTGCAAGCACAGATAAAAAGGGAAAACTTGGCCCATTTTCATGCACCACAACATGGAAGGAATTCTCTTTCTGTAGGGCTCGCATCTCTCATTGTTTTTTCTGTTTGTAGACACTCATACTCTCATTTTTCACTAGATTAGTTAAATTTGAATTATCTTTGCTTTCTCCTCTATGACTGTTCTTACAGTTTTTTCACGAATGGTATGTTTTGGTGACACAACTTTTAAAACACTTAATAATATATGAATCTTCTTTTCAAATTTTTATATTTTTAGTCACAACACTGTTCAAATTTTTAACACGGTTAATTTTTTTTTTCACTATCTGACTCACAATTAGAAAGTTTTTAATTGCAGGCAATTAAAATTTGTCACTCGGGATTCACCACAAGTTTGAGCCGAGCAAACTCAGGCCACTAATTAATAAAGATTAATCAATATTATGTGTGTGAATGATAGAACTGTCACTTTATCGTTTATTAAACAATGATATGAATGATATAAGTGCATTAATGGGCAATATTTGAGCATATAATTAAACTAATATATCTCGTTAATCATAGCAATGTCTAATATAAAACCATAGCATCACTAACACATCCTTATGCTTTTGCATGTTGTGGGTGTTTTTTACAGCTTAAGCTTAATAAATTACCTTATTTATTATGTAACCTATTTTTTTTTTATATTTTTTACAGTTGTAATCCAGAGCAAATAATGACAGATGAGCAGGCAGTACGCTAGATATTTTAAAGTGGGAGATTAAATTTGAGTAGGAAAACATAGAAAGATGGTAATAAGAGCAATTCTCAATAGACAGAAATGAGATTGGCAGAAAAGATGAAGGAAGCACCGTTCAGCGAAATACTAGTCCTGAGTTAAAAAATATCAACAACAAAACTCATGTGCCCGACACAGCACCCTTTGTAGCTATACGTATTATGTATGAGTATACTCGTAAAGGTGTGGGTACGTAGCGAAGTGGAGGTTCCGCTCGCACTTGCCAGGACTAACTTGATACCTATAGAAAACGAGATAAACTATCCAAAACATCGGCGCCACAAAAGTAATAGAGGGTCAGTGAACTAGAAAAGTACAGGATAGTTTATAAGCCTTTTTTTGGCCTTTGACTCTAAACCCTATCCAAAGCCGATGAACCAGAAACTATCCCGCAGAATATGAGAGCAAGTACTCATAAAAGGGGATGAATTTAACGCCTTGTAATATATAGCTGGAAGTAAACTGAGAAGAAGGAAAAAAGTCTCGCGAGAGAGAGAGTGCGAGAGAGAGCGAGAGAGAGTTCTTAGTCCCTTGAGGCCATAATATACCACCGTTTAGCCCAACCGTTTATGTATAGTAAGGTTTCCAAGACATTTTTTTTGTTTATGTTACAAATATATTATAATGTGAGAATATCTTTCTACAGTATATCCACGCCACACACACAGAATGTTTATATATTATAGCAACAGGTATGAGACTGAGAATATACCGTCACGAAAGAGATAGGAACGATATTAGGTGTTATACTTAAATATAGGGAAATTTGTAGAAGTTGGGTGTTTTAAGAACTATTAAATAAATTTCATACAAGGTTAAAGGACCGACCCACCTACTGAAATTATATATATTATCTACAGTAGTAATTTATATATATATACAGCAAGAGTAGAATCGGAAAGATTAAGACAAGAAGGCAATTCCTAGAATTAAAAAAAGAGGAGTGCAATGATGAAATTGAAATGAGTTAAGAAGGCAAGGGGTCGAGTCCTCATATTAGCAATAATGAAGTGGATAGAATAGTAGATGTGCAGGTGGAAGATATAATAATAATAGAGCAGTGAAATTAAGTAGGAGATGTATATTAATATACAGAATACTCTAGAGGAACCACCATATTGGACTTAGCCATATTTTCAGAGCTATTTATAGAAAGAAAGCCTAGATACATAAGTAAGTATACAAGAGAAAAGGATATTAATATTATACTATATATAATATATATATATATTATTATATATATATATTATATGATAGTTTTTTTAAAATTTAACCCCAAAAGGAAGGGGTAAGTAATCATCTGAGTACTCTAAATTTTATTTATTTCTTTTAATTTAAGAAAGACTAGAGAGTTGACAACATTGAATGATTTTCCTTTTATGTAGTGAATATAGGCCTGTCAATTAATTAGGTAATAGCTTAGTATAAATTATAAATTCGGATAAAAATGGTCTAAAATATTATTTAAAAAAAAAAATTATGATTTAATTTTAAAAAAAAAATATACCGTTTTTGAACCAAATGTTGATTTGAGTTTTTAAAAATATGTTTAAGATCTTTTTTGGTGGGCCCAACCAGTTCTGCTTCCCTTAGAAACAACGTGAGCCAGTGAGCGAAAGTATATACCTGGGGAAATAGTAAAAAAATTTTTCGTAACAGGGGTATTATTATTACTTGTATTTATGTGAATTATTATTTATGATTATTATTTATTATTATTATTATTATTATTATTATTAATTTAATTATATATTATTATTATTATTATTATTTATTATTATTATTATTATTATTATTTATTTTTATTTTATTTTTAATTTTTTATTGTTTTTTTTTTTTTTTTTTTTTTATTTTTTTTTTTTTTTTATTTTTATTTTTATTTTTTTTTTTTTTTAATTTTATAAATGATTAATTATTCTGCATTTATTCTTCCTTATTTATATAGATTCATCCTCTTTAGAAATTTACTGCGTCGGAGATTCGAAGTGATTAATATTTATTATTTTCATTAAATTATTGTTTTATTATTTTTTATTATTTATTATTATTTATTTTATTATTATTATCCATTATTATTATTATTATTATTATTATATTCAACTAATAATTTATTATTAAAGAAATTAACTTTAAAGTAAGAAACTACTGCCGAAAGCCGTAACTAGGCGACTCGAAAACGAAGGGAAATGAGATTCCCAGATGGTCTTAAGAAGTAGGTTTGAGAAGGAGTTTCAAAATAACAAAATATTTTTACCAGATCCTTATAATGAAATTGTTTAAGGCATACCAGAATTATAAAAAAAATAAGAAATATTAAAATAGGGAAGCCACACGTTAGCAGAGGTGCTATACCTACTGCGCTGACGAGCATTAAGTCTGTGACGAACAGGTATCAGTAAGAGACGCGGTCTACACACTTTCTTGTATTTTTTTCTTACTGCTCCATAAGGATCTTTTGGAAAACAATATCCCCGCTGCTTCCAACACTGCTTAGCGAGCGGCAAAGTTATGCCTAGTTAAGGCGTGGGCAATTAGAAATATTAGTTTGAACGAGGGTTCGCGCGGGTAGAGGATAGTCCACATGCACAGCTTCCCTCGATAACAACTCGTCGCAAATCGGAGTGCAGGAATAGCTCCACCTATTCCGGTGTTCCTCACAAATTTCCTTAATTCGCTGTTCATGCATTCACTCTAACAGCTGAGTCATTTTTGAAGATATCTCTCTTGAAGAGTACGAGATGTTGTGGGGGCTGTTATCGCGCCCATCCTGAAGAGACAGAATTCAGGATTCTCAATTCGCCTGCCAAATGCGATTAAATATCACTAGATTTCCAGAGTAGGGCCATTACGAGGAGCACCCTGAGAAGGGGGAGAAAGGAGGAGCGATAGAGGAATGAAAAGACATCGTCCGAAGCTCCGTGGATGTGTGTTTGGAGTCTAGGAGAGGGGATGAAAGTATTAGCACCCAACACACTTTGAGGGTAGGTCCCGCACTTATTAGCTATTCTTCCGTTGAACTCGTCTTAATTATTTCCGTTTTAGGAAGTTTCCGAATATTCAGCAACAATGAAAGCTCACCATAGTGTACCATTTGAGCATATCTCGCTGAATCAAAAGATGGAGGAATAGAGGAGTTGTTAATCCTCAGGGTTTTATTCTGCTATTATCTTCTACACCCTACTTTATTTCCTGCTCATGAGTCATGTTTAAGAGATGTTTTTGGTCCAGAAAATCTTCAGTTGCCCAAAATGGCCACCGACAAAAGCTACCATTGACTTCTTTGTACAATCCCACGAACATTATGAACAGAGGAAAGCACTCGAGAGGAGATGTCCACGCTCAGCCATCTGTCTCTTTCAATTTCCTGTATATTATCTGAATCTTGATGTCCACTTTGCTGCGTCCGAAGAGTTACCTCCTTCTCGTCTCAATCTACGGAATATGGGCCCAGCTTGACATTTCTGCTTTTCGTGTATGATGCTAAATTAGCAGTAGTTCCCTTGCCTGAAAACCTATAACTACTCTTAAGCTGAGGAGATAAGAACGAGCTTTTGAATTTCTGTTATATAATTAAATACTTTGTCACGGTGTGTATAGAGGGGTCGTCTATCACAACCCTTGTGAAATTTAGTTTCTGCTTCTGTTAAAATACCGCAAGACTGTCCCATTAGTCTATGCTAACCATGAATGGCAAACTAGAGATTCAGCATGCAATTACGTAAATTGAACCATGGGTTATAGTAGCAGGAGCCAAATAAAACGAACTTCTTACGCTTCGATCATGATAGAACATGTATAGACTGGGAGTTAGCTCATCTACTTCGTCTCTCCTGTCGACAAATCAATAAAACAATACTGATGATTATCTATAACAACCAAAAGACATACTGGTCACTGTATACTCATTCTAATTATTCCAGGATCACACAGAAGCTCACGCAGAGGCCTGTCCTTACTACAGGTGGAGTCCAAAGTCAGCTCAAAGCTAAACTAAGCAACCCCAATCTCATAGTTATGAGTAGAACATGCGACAAGCACTATCTTTCTTCAATCGCCCAGAAGCTCGATCCCTCAGTTAACTAGGCAGCATATACAGGGAGTTTTCCGATCCCCGCCACTCCAATCTTAATGTGATGCTGCGAGTGAACATAAACCGCGTCCTATAAGGATGCTGCAGGATGGAGTTGGAGATAACGAATGGAATTAAAAGTAGAATAGAATTCTTCAACCCAGTGACATAAGAGTATCGGTGAAATGGTGATAGAAAGGTCAGTTAGAGGTCCAAAGAGTGTCATTGATAAATATTTGCTCTGTATAACCGGTATCTGAGTTACGCGAAAGCTTGAACGGTGGTCTGTACTCTCTTTTTTAGATGGAGCGCTATGTTTGGGTTTTAAGCAGTCCACGATTGAGGTCACTAGTGGTGTAAAGTAGCTAATACGGTCAAATGTGAATGGTCTCATTGCGAGCCAGATTGTGGCTGTGGTGACGAGTGCCGGATGGTGGTGTAAGCGTCCCATCTCTTTTCACGAGTGTATGACCATAGCCTACTCTCCCATCGATTTGTGATAAGACGCAATACCGAAAGATTATCGGGCACTTTACCTCACACACAGGGTGCTGTGCTAGAACTATACGATATTGGAAACGCGTACGAAACCCATGTCGTTGATAATTTTAATCCCAAGAGCCAGGTCCTGCGGTCTGACTGTTCGCTTTTCCCCTAGATTTACTCCCAAATGATTCTGAAATTCTGCTCTCTAGATGAGAAGGACGTCCTCTCTCATGTAATTGGCATGCAGTACAATTCTATGTTTCCCTATCGTACCAAATTGTTATCCTCGCGCTCTACAGGCGCACGAGCAGAAAAGTATAAGTTGAGTAATAAACAAAAAATCGTCGCAAAGTTTCTGCGATGTGAAACAGGGTTCCTATTGTTCAATGTCGAATAGTTTAATTGTGACGAGGGTGAACAACTGGAGTTAAAGAAAAAAGGAAAGAATTAAGACGCCACATTTAAAGTTTATATGATAGTATACATGGAATGCGACAAAGATTTTATAAAGCCACAGAACATCGAGTTAGAATTTCTGAGATTTCCCTCTAGAGAACGTGTTTATAGGAGTATTTAGTATTAGCCATAGGCGAGATTAACATTTTATCTACACTCGAAACTATAGCTGAAGAAACAAACAAGAAAAAACAAAAGCCCAGAATGAGAAAAAATTATATCGCAGGCATTATCACTACAAGCCAAGATGAGCACATATCTGCTAACACTTTCGACGGTGAGAAATTGTTAAAAGAATAACCGGACTCCGTCTACTTCAAAAGCCATCTATGTTACAAGTAAATTATCTAAAATTGTATTGAATAATCCAGAAAGTTAAAAACACTCACACACACTTACGATGCGTAAATGAAAAGAAAAAAAATTACATTGATCAACTAAAAGTGGAATGCTAAACTGTATATAATATAGTAACCCTGGTATCTATTCAAAATAGAGTAAAATGTTTACGGAGGAGCTTTACCACAGCTGTCAGCCTAAACCGCGTCGACCAAAGTATGGAGAAACGCTAAAAAAAAGAATATTCACTAGCAAAGCGTATAGGTTGAAAAAAGAATCCGACAGATATAAAAAACAATCAATCTATGTAACTTCAGAGCTACATAAAACGGTCCCCGATGGCAACAGCAAAAACACTAGAGGGGGTTTATATATTTAAATTCTAAAAGTTTGCTCATATGAGTGGAATGTGTTCGGCGCACTCTGTCTTACCGCCACAACTCCCAACCCATAACTGGAAACGCAAATGAAAAATAAGAAAGAGGGGGTCTTATCGGCGTTGCGCCGGCCAGGCCAACCGATACCGATCGTCCGGCCCCCACACCGCGCGCCGCCGCCGCCGCCCCGCCCCCCGCCGGCGCCCGCCCCGCCCGGCCGATATCCGATACCAACAGAAGATGGCCGATACTACGATCACCGATATAACCGATACCGATACTATCGGTAGCTCCCTAATATAATATATATATTATATATATAATATATATTATTATATATATATATATATATATAATATAATATATATATATATATATATATATTATTATAATATATATTATATATATATATATATGGAATGTGATCGTAAGGAATATGAAAGGTGTCTGTGCATCGTAGATTATGGAAAAACATCAACTAAAGTATTGTGAAACCATTTATATATAAACACCTTACAATATGTATTTGAAAATGCTACAACACTCAAGTTATTTGAAGAGAGTAAATAAAGTGGAAATCAAAGAAAGAGACCCACAATATTTTAGAATATATTCATAATTCTAAGTTAAAAAGATATAGTTAAAAGCGTAAACAAAAGGCACTTAACTAATTACAAAGTATGGTAGTTTGGTTAAAAAATACCTAACAGAACAGTAGTAGGATTAAATATGAACCTAGACAAAGTAATATTGAATAAGCAAGCAGTCTCACAACAAAGAATGTTCAATAACTCTATCGTACATGTTGATGAATAAAATACAGGATAAGCTTTACATATTCTAAAAATATCTTTTATTATTTAATTATTTAATTATTTAATTATTTAATTATTATTTAATTATTTAATTATTTAATTATTCTTTTACATATCTAATATCTTTTAATTATTTTATTAAAAGAGAAAAAAGTGCAATGAGGTATGAAAAAAGTTTTTGGGATCATCTATGGGTAGATTAAATATCAGTCATCATGTAAGTGTTGGCCTACCCACGCAGGGTGCGGTGCGTTTCACGCATAATTTCTTGTGTTAGGTGCGTTGCGTGTGAAAATTAGGCACTCGTGGCCAACCCTACCCCCCGTGGTAATATTCACAGCGGTATAATAGGAAAGTTTTTGAAGCAGTGAGTGTTTATCGTGCAATGAGACTCTAGGGTCAACACTATATATAATATATATACTACATAGTATATTATTATATATATATATATATATAATATAACTTCTATATATATTATATATATATATATATTATATATATATTAGTATATATAATATATTATTATATATATTATATATTATATATACTTGAATAAACAAGCAATTCTTTGGTCAAACTAATTTAAAATTTAATTATATACTTCCGAGAGTCAAGCAGCATATACCTAGAAGACATGACAATATGACGTAACAAAATTACAATAGTAAATTAGGCCTCACTGAACAATCTGCAACAAAGTCTCGTAAAACGAACAACTCAGGAGAATATATTAAACCTGGCAAAGAAATGGCCAAGATGACAATAAGCAGTTGAAAATATCTTGGGACAGACTATAATAACTCGTCTTGCGAGGTGGAGCAAAATAACCAATCAGTGGGATATGCATTAATGTTAGTCATCAGAACTTACATCTTTATAGAATCTATAAAACATAAGGATAATTATCCTGAGTATTAATTCTTCAAACTTGATAAATTAATAATTATTTATCAGTTTAATTTATTAATAAATTATTAATTAAAATCTTAACCAATAATTAGTGTTAATAAAATTATTAATATTAAATCTTCCAGATATTCTAACTTATTAATATTATTAATTTAGAACTTACAGATATTTTAATATTAATTTATTTAACATTATTAATTAAATTTACCAGATATTCTATATTAATAATATATAATTAAAATCTTACAAGATATTCTATATTAATAATTATAATTAAATCTTCCAAATAATAACTATATTAATAATTATTAATTAAACATTTATTAAGAAATTTTAATATTATAATTAATTAATTTAAACTGCTTAACAAGACACTATTCTCAAAGCCTTTGTAACTTTTGACAATATCGAAAAACAACAACCGCTATTAACCACAGCACTTGTTTTTAGGGTCTTTTCTGGGATGGAAGTGTTCAGCTAGACTACGGGTCGTTCGTCTTTTCCATTGCAGATCAGAGATAATATGATTATAAGCCGACTCTGTATATATTATACTATATGTTATATATATATATTAATAATATATATATCTATAATTATTATAGTATAATTATATATATTATACTATTATATATTATATATTATATAATATATATATATTATTATATATATAATATTATATAACCATATAATATATTATTAATATTATTTATATATACTACTTATATATAATATATATAACTATATATTAATATATATATATATTATATACTATTAATTTCTATATATATATATATATATATTATATATAATATATATATATATATATATATAATTCTATTTATAATTTATATTTCTCTCTCCAATAACCTCCAAGTTATATATTATTTATAATATATTTATTATTATATAATAATAATAATAAGTATATAATCATTAATAATAATATAATAATAATTAATAATTCATTTAATAATATATTAATAATAATAATTTAATATATAATATATATAATCTAATTTAATACTATATTAATTTGGTAAGACTTTTATTATTAATATGATTTTGGTAGGTTAGTGGGCCTCTCATTCCGGCACATATTTACTTGACTTTGCTTAGTGCATGACTGGCAGTTGCTATTTGAAATGGTTTGGGTAGGTGGTAATTAGGCATGGAACGTTGAATAATGTAAAGTTTACATCTTAATACTCCTCTTTTTTTTTTTATAAGGATAATTTCTGACCAGCATATTTCACTTCTTCATACACCTTATTGTTCTTCTACCATTATCTTATATTATATAGTTCATGATAAGTTAAAATATTTATTAAAATTACAGCTCTTGATCCTAAAATTTTCTCTACCCAACACATAACCAAATTTTCATGTTTATACTCTACCTTCTCTATAATATATTAATTAACTTTATAATTTGCTATAACGAAGGCAACGTTGTATGAAATAACAATACAATATTTATAATAAAATAAATTAACAAATCTTTCGCCTACAATACAACCAGTCGCCCATTCTTTATGATGTAGTAGTGCTATATCAAATCCAGTTCGTGTCTGTCAGGGTTTAATCGATCATAGATATTCCATCTCAGGTTATTCATCTTCACTTAGGCGGCCTTTTGTCAGGTGCACGGTTTAAGCTATCCCTTTAGGGTTTAGTAATTTACTCACTAAACTGGTTTAATCGCTAAAAAAGTCTTACAGTTTCTACATGGAGGAGAAGGGTTCATATGATATAATTAATGATTTGATTTGTGCACTTTTTTTTTACTTTGATTTAACGTTATTTTATATTATTTTATATTATATAATATATTATATATATTATATTATATATATATATATATTATATTATCTATTATATATATACTAGGTTATAAGTATAATTCCTTTATATATTATATATATTAGTATGGGATAATATATATATATATATATTACTATATATATATATAATATATATATATATATATATATATATATATATATATATATATTATATATATATTATATTATAATATATATATTATATATATATATAATTATATATATAATATATATATATATATATATATAAGTAGTATTGGGGCCATCTGACCGGTCCTACCCTTTTTTCGTGATTTATGAAGGGAATAGAGGTATACGTCACTGAACTGAATATCAATCTAAGTTATGGGTTAAGCTCAAAACCAGGGTAAAATTTCAAGTCTCTAGATGTACCTATAAGGGGGTGGCTCCCATGGGTAGGCAACTGGCTTGCCAAAAACCCCGAGAGGTCGAATTGTATATTTGTTGACCACGCTTCACGTCACTTCAAAGTGAAACCTATCCTTTAGAGTGTTTAACCGTCTGTTGCGAAAGACAATAAGGAATTTCTATGAATGGCACTTAACGAGAGTTTAGGCTCGAGCGTGATGAGTAATCTCGCGTAGAAAAAAAAAAAAAACCCCCGGAAAAAAAAAATAAAAACAAAATTTAACGCCCCGCCACCCAAACATTTGCGCGAGCACGCGTCACGACTACATACACACACCTAACTTATTTTATTATTATTATTATTATGTAATTATTTTATTGTAAAATATTATTAATTATTATTATTATTATTATTATTATTATTATTATTATTATTATTATTATTATTATATTATTATTATTATTATTATTATTTATTATTTATTCCATTATTAATATTATTTAATTAGTATAAATTATTATTTAATTACGTTGAAGCTTCGATCGATTCTAAGTCGAAAAAAAAAAACCCGATTTCCCCCCCTGCAAGCATCGTTTTAACGCATTCCGACTTTGCTGCCACCGCGTTCCTTCTATCGCATCCGTTTGGCTCCTACTCAGATTGCTGCTTGCATCCGACTCCGAACTTCTTCGTACCTATACTTCTAGAAGGAATGTCTAAAATAATCTAACTTCATTTTGCATACTGTAGTTACGTTCTCCATGGTCCCCCGAATGGGGGACCCCACCCATAAAAAATCGAAGTGTTCGTAGAAGACTGAAGATTTGGTGAGAAGATTCAGAGTTGAATTTCTAGAAGAGTTGGTATCGTTTCACTTTTGTTGGTGTCTTCACCAGTTCTGGAGCCGTTGCGGTGCCCGTGTTAATTTTTTTTTTTTTTATGTTTAAAATTCCTTTAACAATATTGGTGTGCTTATATAGGTTAACTCGATGTCATAGGAAGCTTGAATTTTGTGGTTATATGACCGTGTAGGTGTCTAGGACCTCCCCAACAGGAGTAGGAGCCTCAACTGAAAAAAAAGCACAAGAGTGCAAAACAAAGTGAAGGAGGAAGGGAGAAGGATGAAGGATGAATAAAGAAGGTGAAAGAGGGAGAAGGATTTGACACAGAGAGTAGGAGTTGGTTAGTTGCACCGGATGCTGGCTCCGGTGCTATGGCGAATTCTGTCTATTCCCTATATCATTAGTATCAAAAATATAATGTTTATAAGGGATGTAGATCGAAATATGAGAAGTTGTAAGTTTTGTAAAAAAATATAAAATACAAAAAAAAATTAAACCAGAAAAAAATAATATTTAAAAAAATTGAAAAAAATAAAAAATAAAAAAAAAAAAAATAAAAAAAAAAAAATTAAAATTTTTTTTAAAAAATTAAAATTTAAAAAATAAAAAAAAAAAAAAAAAAAAAAAAAAAAAAATAAAAAAAAAAAAAAAATAAAAAAAAGAAAAAATAAACATTTCCTTTTTTTAAGTTAATAAACTTAAAAAAAAATCACTTTATTTATATAAATCAAACAGCCTCTAGAGCCTCTTGAGCCTCTTGAGCCCTCTTGAGCCTCTTGAGCCTCCAGAGCTTCCTCACCCTCCTCAACCTCACCCTAGCCTTACAAACACCTTCCCATCTATAATCTGATTTCATTTAATGTCAAATTTGAATATAAGTAAAATTCACTAATTTTGATCTCTCGTACATTAAAATTGTAACCATATTTTAATCTCAAATTTTTACGCTTTTTCATATTTATCGATAACTTAAGAAATTGTTGTTTTGTTTTTACATATCCTAAAGCTGTAAAATCAATAAATCAAACAAATAAGCTGACGGTATAACAGTGGAAGACGTATCCACAACCACCCCTCCCTCCTCCTACCCAGTAATGTTATTATTTACATTAACATAGTAATATTAACAAAATTTTATCATTAACCTTGTCTGATTATTATACTGATTGATTGAATATATGCTAACAGTAACAAGTTTTCACATTCAAATAAAGCAAACATACATCACCTGAACTATTGAATACCATGGTCACTCACAAATCCAATTCTTAAACATGAATAATATCAGCTAACATAAACAAGTTTCATCAAACTTAAAAAACAACAGTAAAAGTAACTAACCATACTCTGCGCAGAACGTAAACTACTTACACTTTTTTCTAACTCATATCACTGATATTTTTAACATTCATAGTAACATTTAACAAAAAATTTCACAAATCTTGTGTAATTATCATACTGATTCACAATTGAATGAGTGAAGCTCAGTATGTAACAAGTTTTGCAATAGCAACGATTTTCAATATCAGGATCACAAACCTAACACATCTTAAATCCGAATAAACAGTTAACATTAACAAGTCCATACTTAAAACTTAGCAGTAAAGTAACTAACATGATCTTCAGAACGAGTAACCTAGTTACATCACTTTTTTCTCTTAAACTATATAGTGGCGAACTGATATGTTTACATTAACATAGTTAACATTACAAAAATTTGAGTCACACATCTTGTAGTAATTATCATATTGATCAATGAATATATCGGTAACGTACAAAGTTTCAACATCAATCAAGCAAACATATGCACCAACTGAACTATCGAATATAATGTACAACGACAGACCTAAAATACCTTATACACGATAACAGCTAACATTACAAAGTTCCATACTTAACCAGGAAAAGTAAAACTAAGCGGTGCCATACAGAACTAACACACCACCTACCACACTTATTTTTTCCACACATATCACTATTATTTTACATTAAATAATAATAACATTATAAAAAAAAGATTTATCGATCTTAGAGACTCATATATATCACTAAGTATATATCATACTGACGAACGAAAATACGCTTATAACGGCAGCAAAGAAATATTTGTATTTCAACATCAATAAATAGCCTAACATAACATAGCCTTGAAACTAGAATATAAATGAATACAACACAAAACCTAACATACCTTATTATCGAATAAACATCTAACATTAACGAAGGTCCATACTTTTTTTATATATTCAACTAGGTAAAGTAACATTTAGATTTGTCTAAACAATATTACGTTCTATGGTTATTATGTTTATATGTTTCTCCTGTTTTTATTAACTTTACATAGATCTTTTAATAATAAGTTATTTATATTTTTGCACGACACATAAGTAACTTAATATTTTAATACATAAATCACAATCATATCAAACCATTACCTAAGTATATACACTGACGACAACGAAAATATACGACAGATACTTACTAGCGACCAACCAGATTTCACATCACACATAAAGCTAACATATTCTACACCCTGACCTAGTAGAAAATAATTAATAAACGACAAAACCTACATACCTTAAACACGAATAAAATTTAAAATTTAAGGTAAGAGTTCCATTAACTTTAAAACAACAATGTAATAGTAACTACCTGATTGGCAATTACAAAAACATTATCATATATTCACCATTCAATTATATGATTGTAACATATTCAATTATTATTTCGCATTAACACGGTAGTATTTTATCATCACGGTACCTAATTATCATACTGATCAACGAATATATTGCCAACGTAACAAGTTTTGCCTTAAAGAAGCCTTACAATATAAGTTAGGACGGTAATATAACTACACTGAAACTACAGTAGTTACTCAGCTCAAGCAATAATAAACTGCTAATATTTTCAAAGTTTCATACTTTTAAAAAAAGAACACAAAAGTAAAGTAACTAACAAACGCCTATACAGATACGGACCAACGAGTAACGAAGCTTGATGAGGTAAATATTTCATTTAACCAAATCAGTATAGGCGATGTGTTTGTTTATTTTATTTTAATTTTATTTCCTTAAAAACTTTTTTGCTTTTAAAAAACTTTT
>JABUQX010083422.1:0-30352 GCA_015478945.1 Trachelipus rathkii | reverse complement strand
TCGGAAAATGTAGAACAAGCTGTAACTTGATATATTATGGTCGTAGAAAAATAAAACCATGAATATGGGGATCTCAGAGACACGGTATACTAAAAGGTTAGGATGAGATTTAGATAGATAGTATTCCACGAATTCGATATTAGCAAGTAGCAAATAAGCCACGAACATTTGCAAAGTGAATAGAAGGATGGTTAATCTATCATAACCCAAGTCGAAATTACCACGGTAAAAAATGATATTAAAATAGATTGATCTAAATGGAATCAACTATCTAAAACCTAAGCAATATTTTCTATTCTAAGTTAACAAAACTTATTTAGGTTATAATATTTAAACAGGTAAGGTGTGATTTAAAAAGTTCAAATCTGTACACACATATTTGACCTTACAATATATTAATAACACGCTTTAAAAAATTAGATTCCTCATTTGTTGCTTAGTATAGCTATATAGTCAATAGACACTATTAGATATATAAAAGTAAGTAATATTTTAACATAAATAAAAGTGTAAATTTTATTATTATATAAAATAGGTAATTAATACAATTAATATTAATAAGTTAAAGAAGATATATAAAATTTAATATAAAATATTATTATAAATACTATTAATTTACCTTAAAATTAGTAAGATTTAAATATATAGTTACACTATAATACATAAGAATAGAAGATGTAACTAATGATCTTATGACTTTAATGAAGCGTAAGCTTACAATAAGTAATATCGTTTATTTAAATAAATTAAATCATGGAACAGATACAATTTTAAATAAATAAAATTATTCTACAAACACACATTATAATATTACAAAGAACGTGGTAACCAGTAGTTTCATTCTCTCTCACTCTCTTCATAGGTCAATACGCCAACGTTTATCTAATCTCTGTCTTATTCTGTCTTATCTCTTATCTCTGTCTTATATGTGTAAAAAAAATATTTAGAACGCGATTCATATCCTTCAGTATATGAGGTGTACTATATAAGTTATATATATTATATATATATAATATCATAATATAATATATAATATATATATATATATTAATAACTTTATATATATATATATATATATATGAATATACTATTATATATTATATTAGTATATATATATAATAACTATTCGTAGAGTCTATCAATGTAGGTGGTAAAGTAAGATTGATGAAAAGCACGTAATTTATATGTCACATGCAATATGATATAAATTATCAGGAGTATATATTTAAATATTTATTTATAACTCCAAAGCCTGTGTTAAATCAAAAGTTTGCATACACATATATCACAAATACCTATCAAGGATAAAGTAATAATATATACAAAACTTGCAGTTAGAAAAGCATCCTAAAGGAATCCCATGGTTTTCAAGACGTCTTCTTTGAGAAACCATTAATTCAAAACTAAATATAAGATGGACGGAGGAGAATAGCACTGCTAATATATAATGATTCTATGGATGAATCCCTATTTCAAATCAATGTCTTCTTAACTTTATGCAATATACATAAACTGAAATATAATTAATGAATATTACTAACATACTGAATCACAAAATAGAAGGACAAGCGTAATAATAATATATATGACACGCAAATAACATATAGGAGAGAGAGAGACAGAGAAGAGGAGAAGAGAGGAGAGGAGAGAAGAGAGAAGAGAGATAGAGAAGAAGAGAGAGAGAGAGAGAGAGAGAGAGAGTAAGTAAGAAGTAGAGAGAGTATGAAAGTAAGTGTAGATAAGAGAGAGAGAGGAATTATAAGATAATATTGAGATGAGAGTTTTTCACGCCCATGTTTTATATTTACTACATACACCTTACGCTTTATTCTAATCATAATTGTTCCAAGGTGAACCTCCCAGCAATTCTCTCTTTTATAACTCGTATTATAAGTATATATATAATTATATATATATTATATATATTAATATAATATATATATTATTAGATTTATTTAAATATTTTATTCAGAAATTAAATCAAAATTTAATGGCAAGTAATTTATAAAAATTATAATGTCTTTATAAATGAATTAAAAATCATATTAAAATACATGGATAAGTTTCTGTGACTTAAGGATCCAGAAGGAGTTTTACTCACTTGGAGATCACAGTTCATGATATTCTACGCTTGCAGCTAGTAGCTTAAGTAGAGCAGCTTCTCCCTAATTATTTATATTGATGAGCTTAGTTAACATGAGATACAAGCCACAAAGATCTCCTTACTGTATTATATAATACCTACATCAATGTATATATACTATATATACTATATAATAGAGTATAACCGCTTGATTGTTGAGTGAATGAACGAAGGGAATCCTTAGTGAGGAAGAGCAAGGCCAAATGGACAAACTAGAGTAAATAATGCGTCAAAGAGTTATATGAAAAGCATTTGCTCACTCTCTAGAGATGAGTAAGAAAACTAATCGCCTCATTGACTATAAGAAAAAGCGGTACATCCAATGAAACTTTTAACACACTTATATAGATTTAAGCGAGCGTTTCAGACTTTACGCGAGAAACTTAATATGTCCCTTCTGTTGTTATAAATATTTAACCTTTACTTTTTCTATACAAAATATTGATTCAAATAAAAAATGCTAAGTAAATCATCACATATTTTGGAATCATATTTATTTCCTTCATGATTTGATAAGCTAAAATATAGAGAAATTATATAAAAAATATCTAAAATATCAATAATCCAAAAAAAAAAATTAAAAAATCTTACCTCTATTTACTTTCTCAGTTTCTTCATCATATTCACGCATACATAAATTTTTTTATGGGAGTATGTAGGGTGCGATTCAAGATAGTATGACTAGGCGAGAGCCTGTTACTTTATTTAACGTATTCACACTGGGTTCATGTAAAGTCACTAAACGCTATAACATCTGCCCACGCCAGAGAAGGTGACAATGAGGAGAGACATTTTCTTCGTATGCACATCACAAACAATGGTATTCCTCTCTATCACTGCAAGCAAGTCATTAAGTTGCAGTCAGTTAGATTCTGACCAGTGTCCAGCAGGTTAAACTAAAATCATTATTAATTAACAAAATATTAATCTATGGTGAACCGATGAGATGAAACTCCACAGATCCGCTATCTACAACTCATAGCGTAGCAGTCTAGTCTTGATTCAGTATATATATCTCTAATAGCATATATAAAATATCAACTTACTTCGATATTAGCAGTTATATCGTTCATTCATTATCTGTATGGATATATCACAAATATGGATTATACTCAAAAGAAAAATTAAAAAAATTTGGATAATATAATATTGTGTATTGTATTATCATTCTTTATATTATTTGTCTCTATGATGCACTCGCTACAATGTATCCGTTTACTTGCTCTAAATGCGAGGAGCTTCTACATCTCGAAGCAAGTCTGAGAAAGGACTTTAGTCTAAGATTTAGAGAGCTTGTGGCTTGACTCATTGTTACATAAATTTATGTAGTGTAGTGAAGGTGGATCTTCTGCGAACACAGAGACTGCTCGAGCAGAGAAGAGTTTACTATCAGATATGACAGAGCTTCAGGTCAAAGTTCAGCCAGCCAGAGAGCTAAGAGCAGAGTCTCATCACGCGGAGAGTCTGGAGACGAGAGTCATTCCGAAACCAGGTGAAGTACTGTAGTGTAAGTTTTAATGCAGCTGACGAATTTCGTTGTGTAGTATAATTAGTATAGTGGCAGTTCGCTCTAGAGCGGAGTCTTCTCGAGGCGTCAGAGGAGAGTTCAGTAAGTCGGTATGAAACGAAAAATTTAATATAATACTGAGCATATGAATGGATGTTAGACTAGAGTTTACTGGATCGGAGTTCTCACGTACAATATGCCGTGTTGTACATTCATGTGGAGTCGAGGAGTGCGGATGCAGTCCGGGAAGTTTCTGAAGCAATATTATACTTAAGACAACTAATATGATGTAATTATTATATTTATCCATTCGCTAACTTGCACTCACAGTATATTTTCTAATTTATCCTCCACTATGATTCAATTATTATTATTTTATTATTATTATTATTATTATTTTGATTATTATGTATTATTTAACAATTATAGTATGGTATAGGATCATTATTTGAGAGCTAGTATGTGTAATGGTAATAGAAAGCTGATGCCAAAAGAAATGTGGTAGAGGATCACGCGACTCAGAGGTGTGAGATCACATCACATCTCTTCTTTTCTCACTCTAGCACGAGTAGGTTGGCCACTATCAGCCGAATTGTGTCTGGCACCGCCCACATGCATGCCTCTGGGAATGACAGGTCCACTGGATTTGACAGGTCTATATCTCAAGAGGTGCCAATGCAACTTTGGCGGCAGGGTAGGGTGAAGGTAAAGAAAATATAAAAAGAGTTAAATTTTGTCATTTCGTGATGCACACCTTAAGTTCCTCAGTAACCCATTATAGAACATATGAGGTTAAATATATTAATTACAGACCTAACCATAATATTATTGTCTGTTCTAGGAAAGGCAAACTCACCAGAGTTACTTGGGGCATAAACTAATCACCAAGAGATTCATACCATGAGTTTAGCATCCAGCGGTAGAGTGCAAAAGGGGCCACCACTACGGACAACATAGGCACCGAACTAACGTGGCGCCTTCAACGCTTTGTGAGTCCAACCAAGGGGACCGAGGGAGAACCTTACCTATACCCTGATTATCCTGAACTTGGAGATTGTGGATCTCAGCGAGCTCCCTGAGGGCTTGAGGGGACAACCCAAGTCTCTGCCGCCTCAAGCAACCGCCATTGCAGGTACTTAGAATTGCGCGAAAACTAATGTGCTAACTGCTACACTAATATATAGTTGAATATTAATATAATTAAGTATAAATATTAACAAATATAAATTGTATTTAAGATTTAACTAATAATCTTTGAATTCTTGGAATAAATTATCTTATTGTTTCAGGTGCGATCAACACATCAACTGTTGGCCGACAACAGATGTGAAGTGGATTATACCAGGGCGGAGCAAGAGGGCCTGCAACAGTGGAGAAGACCATAGCTAAGATCCAGGCCCTGTGGAACCTTCAGAACAGGGCCCCCATCGGTGCCAACCCAGATCAGATTGTCGCCAAGAACAGAAAACTGAAGACTCCTTCGGTGACAGAGGTAGTAAGTAAGTTACTATAAGAAAAAGAAATGTAGCGTAAGAAATTGTTGCCAATTAATTATAAACATCTATATCAGTAATAAAGTTTTTGATATTTTTATATAAATGTTACTATTTACCTTTCTGCACATGGTTTTCTCATGAAGTGTGATGGTCCTCTGGAGGTTTTAAGGGTCGAAAACCAAATGGATGCCATAAACACCATCCTCATCAATGCACCAGGGAGGTTACCCCTCTCAAACAGAGGTAGACGTCGAGGTAAATATAAAATTATTTTTAAGTAGCAATTGCTCTTTTAATATTTTTTATTTATAATTTAATAAACTTTATTATTTTAAATCTCCTCACAAACCCAAACCCCCTAAATTAATCCCCTGTTCTGTACCTGTACCATCGCTCTTGCTTGGGCCCAACACTCATATCGCTACTTCGTAAACACTCTCTAACTGAATATCCACCTTTTTTTTCCGGTCGTCCGACAGGCAAAACACTTTCACATCATGTGCTCTTATACACTTTCTTAACCAATATGGTGTTCCTCGCACTTCTCCACATGTCAATCACCATCTTACAAATCCTCAATAAATAATGGCAGTATTTTCCCTTACCCAAGACACGCTTTCCCATGATCAAACTCGTTCCTCATCTTTCATCTCCTAACTGCCAAGAACGACCTCAGATTGTCCATCTGTACAACCCTCACTCTTGATCTATTCGCCATATTCCATACAGATACCTCGCTCTCGTGCTCCCGTATTTTTATTAATAATCAATTATGCTTACGTAACTAAGCAATTTATTAATTTTCACTCTTTCAGGTCATGAACGAGTACACATTGGTCATGCAGCCTGTGGCGCGGCAAGTGTCTTGAATGACTTCAGGCGGGAGAAAAGGGCATACATGGGCACCCCCGCCCTTCCCTACCCCAACTTGTGATGAAGACAGCCTTGGGAAGAAAGAGTACGAAAACATATTCATCTTGTGCTATCCGCAGGCCACAAGTACAGGCCCTCCTCAGTGGCTATGAAAAGAAGTTTGGCCACCTCTTTCAGAAATAGGGATCTCCTATGGGCCACTGCCCATGACCTTCACCCCTCCTCACCGCTCTGTAAGGCCCTAGAAAGCAATTGTTACCCTGACATGGTTGTGAGGAGATGGGGCACAGGATTACCCGGGGAAGTATAGGGGACTCTCATCAAAACCCACTGAGACTAGCAGCAAGGCGTCCGCTTGGACCAGCCCACAGATCAAAAGACACGCCATCAATCAGTGACGCAGCTCCTGACTCAGTAGAAGTGTGTTTTCTAGAGTATTGGTACGCAAAGCAAGCCAGCAACAGGATGTGAAATCGTCATACGAAAGTCCATGGAGGATTGGGTGCCCTCTCAAGAAGATCCGGGCTGTTCCTGTTTCCCCAACCAGCATAGGGAGATATGGATAGATCTATTTTGATAAAATATAGTATATCCCACCATATCCTAGTTCAGATCTGTTTAGGTAGGTGCTTCAGCGCGGGTGGGAACATCCTCAGGGCCAAGAGATCGTCCTTGAAAGAGGAAAGGTTTGGAGGGACCTTCTTTTCCTCAAACGGAAAATATGGACGCTCCTGCAGGAAGTGATTAGCCAGGAGGACATGGAGGAAGAAATAACTATGCTGAAAGTAATTTAACTATTTTATGTAGTTAACATTTAATAAAAAATTTAAATAAATCTGTTTTCACTAATTTATAAAAGGTTTAAAATGGTAAAGGCATGCCTTTCGTTATAAGCGCAAAAAGTTTACTTTGTAAATTTAACGGTATCTGCGTAAGGATAGCACGGAATAGCCGCATAGTTAATGCCGCACTGAGGTTTTCAAAAATGCAGTCGGATAGCCGACGACGCACTAGTTAAGGTGGCAAAGCCGAATAGCCGATGACGGACCTCGAAAAATTATAGCCGCGCCCAGCTCTAAGGTCTAAAGTAAGAAACCGATCATTTTATGACAGATATGGTACAAAAAAAATTGATTGGCTTTGTGGGAGTATTTGTAGTGAAAAACTTTATTGCTGGCCCGTGTTTTGTTATTACCAACCAAAGACAAGCCCATTCATGGGACTGATAACGGGATACTCTAATTTTTAGAAATAATATAAGTGATTCAAAAGCATCAATGTCTAAGTCTCACGGCCATTTGGAAAGCTATAAGTGCCTCAAGTCTTTTGGTGATGTCAATATCGAATGTGCTATTAACAATCAGTTCAGATAGAGAGAGACAATCATAATAAGCTGTAAAAGAAAATAAAAATTACCTAGATCGATTAATTACTGCTGTTTTATATCTCGTAAGCAAAGTTACCCAACTTAAAGGGTCACGATGATAAGCAAGTAATGCAGTTATAAAATAAAAGGGAAATTCGGGAACTGTTAAGGTCTGTTTTTGCAGAAATGGACAATGTTTTTTGCATCAAAGATTATCACCTAAAAAGAAAATTCACATCATTTTACAAAGAGTTTCTAGTACTATTCAGAATGACATAATATTCGCTATTGATACTCTGTTGTTGGCAGCGTAATCCAAAATGAGATTCAGAAGGCCCCTTATATATCTGTACAAGCAGATGAAACAACAGACTGTGGTACACACGCACAGTTATCTATAGTAATAAGGTATGTAGCACAACCATAATATTGGAAAAGTTTTGTTGGTTTATGATGTTATGAAAGATAGAAGTTTCTTCTTAAGCGCAGATATTATAGACAGAAAAGGTGTTTAGAGAATCAATCCCTGACGCCCAAATAAATTAGTCCTGTCAACATATGACGGGGGCTGTTGCTATGGCTTGTGCACTGAAGTGGGCGTTCAAAGCAAAAACTGCTTCCAAGACGGGGTTTTAAGATATTTGCCTCAGTTTGCAAATCGCATCACTGCTATGCCCCATAAAACTAAACTTAGTGTAGGTTCACGACCCCAGAGAAAATGAGCAGTCGCTTAATAAATATTTTCTCGTAATTATTGCGTAGCTCTTTTAGAGTAAATTTAGCAATACGTCCAAGCTACGAAGAAGAGCTATTTTCCGTGATAGCATTATATTCACGTATAATTAGTCAGAATCACCCTCGCACAGATTCTATGCGAAACAAAGATTGGTGTTAATTGAGATCGAAAAACAATTTTTCCATAATATTATAATTTCAACTATAATGCTTTGAAAAAAAGCACTACAGACCATTTTAGATAACAGTAATAAATGGGATGAATATACCCTTAATGAAGCTGATAATTTACTTACAAAATTATATGATTTTGGTTTCATGTTTTTGTTAATAGTTTTGACAGTATTTTCTCTCATGCAGAAAAATAGTTTTGACAGTATTTTCTCTCATGCAGAAAAATTGTTTGAAATCTTGCAGTGTAGACAGCTGAGTTTATTAGGAACAAACGACTTGATGAAGAGTATGAACAAATTTTCCAGGAAACACGGAGCAACATTGAGGAGGAAATTTTACATTCCCCCCATAGTACAAGAACAAAAAAATATCCAGTAAACTATAAGCAATTTACTTTGAAAGAATAACATATACTAGTTGATCCTAGAGGAAAGATATTCCACATTTCAATGAGTTTCTTTCTATCGACTTGATTCGACGTTCAGCAAATTTGAAGGAATTGACCGATAACTTTCCACTGCAAAAATTTAATGCACTGCAATCAAAATTTCCAAATTTGATTGATTAATAAAATATATAATTTGGAGCTTAAGTATTTTACTCCGACAGTGACATTCAACGAATGCAAGATCTGCGAATGCTCTTTAGAACTATTTCAATAAATCTCGACTGCTGACTGCTTTCCAGAAAGTACAAAAGACTGCTTAAACGTTCTATTAAAATACCAGTAACACCTGTTTCAAATGAAAAAGTTTTTCCATTCTGGAATCGTAATTAAGATCATGTTTTAAGAACAGTTGACTCAAGAAACGTCTCTGTCTTCTAGCCCAGAAAATAATCAATTCGAAAAGGCATACATACATTGAGCTCCGTATGGAAGTAAATTGGGACGAAGTAAAAGTTTTGGAAGAATTTGCACTAAATAAAAGTCGATTGTAAAGCAATACTCACACGTGAGAAGTTTATATATATACGTATGATCTGTACTATACCTAATAGATAAGAATATGAGGGATATATACGCTATATAACGTCTACTACTATATTATACCTATAATACACTATTATATTGTACTATCGTATATAATCGTAGTAATAATGAATACCTTATAGCATAGATATATATAGATATGCACATTAGTAAAATATTTGTCTGTAAATATACTAATCCGTTATATATATTCACCTATAGTCATTATGTATATCTGTATGATAATATATACGTAAATGTATATCATAACTATATATAATCGGGGTTATAATAGCGTGAATAGTATATTATATATATATTATATCAACTGTATGATTAGAGTATAGCAGTATTATACGTACGATATATCAGGATATAAGTATATATATGAGTATTATAGGTATTAGGATATAGATATACTTATAAACCTAACAGGATTGTATACACTATATTATATATAGACTGACTGAATATATTTGTAGTGTATATACCGTCAGATATATATATATATATAATAGTAATATTATAGTGAATACTAATTACAGGGTATAGGAGTCCTAGTGATAATATTATATCTAGAGATCAGTATGATGCTGCATATAAGGATACTATATCACTAAGATATAATATATAACGAGAGAGGACGAGAGAGGCACGGAGTACTTCTAAAGATTCACATGGAGTATCCGTCCACGTCGATATATATTAAATGTTTTGTGTAGATATTATTAGGGGAAAAAAATACCCTGTATACATACTCTAAATATTATTGTGTGACAACCATGTTTAACATGATATAACATTAATATATAATATATATATATATGCATGTATGATAGGTAGTTAAAAATAAGTATGAGTATATTATAGTGTTCAGCGAGCTGGCGTTTAATACACTAAGGGTAGGCTAAGGTAGCGTTTAGCATCCTACCCAATATTATTTAGAGTCTTTAATAAAAATAATTTAGAACATGAGAAGTAAATAATTAATTGACCAAAGTTTATTTTGACAAAGTGACGAAAGAGTAAACCACAATTGATTCTTTAGAAACTAAATTATACACGAAAAAAATCTACTACTTTTAGTACATTACACTTGTTATTAGTAATTAAATTCGTTTTTGGAAATTTTCGTTCCTCTCTATGTCTTAACAGTAAGATTTCCAATAGCTATGGGGACGCACACACATAGCAGTCTCATATGTTCATATAAAAATATCATCAGGAGAACAAAAGTCGACAGCGTCCATGACCTTGCTGGTAACGAAACCGCGAGAAATAAATACGATAAAATCTTTTTCCCGGTATCGATAACCTACTTCGTCATCAGCAAGCGTTCACCGAATCGAGGTGGAATGCGTCGACGAATGATACAGTTTTTAAATTAGTTTTTTGTTTTTCACTATCTATCTCTCTCTTCTCTCTCTCTCGTCTGATCGTCTCGTCTCTCCTACGTCTAGTAGTATATAAGTAATGTTCGACAGTAGAGTACAGTATTATATATATGAGATCATATATATAGTATATATTATTTATTAAGTATATAAATATAATATATATATATATATATATTATATGTATAGATATATAATAGTTATAGTGAGTAATACTATATATTAATATACTATATAATAGTATTACGATATTATATATATAGTGAAAGGTTATCCCCTATGCTGTCAAAAGCAATGGGCTAGGCGAAGCAGATTTGTTTTGAGAATCGCTGTGCATTTTGTGAGTAAATGTGTTTGGGTTATATTACTTAAGTGATATTCAGTTTATACAATTAAAATACCGTGCGCAATAATGCGAAGTAAGTGTTACTTGTCAATATTGAAAATAACTTTAAAATTTTACGGCTATTCTGTAAAAATTGAAGCGCTATTCTTTTATTTCCAATAGCCATCAAGGCAAAAATGTTCCTTATAATATAATATAGTCTATACTCTACTATAACTATTCATATCTATATATAATACTATATTATATATATATCATGTATGATATAAGTATATACTGATATATATATATAATATATATATAAAGTACTATATATATATATATAAATATATAATATAATTATATAATATACTATTTATACATACATTAACAGTATCTATTAGGAATTGCTGTATTAGCTAGCATAATAACTAGAATTTTTTCAATTTTAATAGTATATACATATATATATATAAATATATATATATATATATATACTATAACCTATCTACTATTTGGTTATACTCGCTATCATATATATATATATACCTTACTATACTATCACCCTCACTATAAGTATACACCATCATCATATATATATATATATATAGATAAGTCAGTGGCGTACCTTGAAGGGTTAAGAATTGGGTAGGCAAGTAGCAACGAGTGCGGAGTCAGCCTCTGAATTTATATATAATAAATATATATATCCATATATATACTATATCACCCTACTACATACCCCACCTCACTACTACCCGTATATATATAGTATAATAGATTCATGAATATATTTTTTTTTAATGGATTTAAAATATAAATCCTGTCGACGTTTTTGAAGGGTTATAATTGGGAGGGCACTATATATATATAATATAGCTGATACATATATATATATATACTATATAGATATATATATAACTATATAGACGGTATCCAGAAATTTGTGGTATATAGTTATTAAGTATATTATAAGAGCGTAAATAATATATACAGTAGATATATATATATAACTCTATAATATATTATATATACGTGGTGAAAACTAAAGAAAAGTACGCGCGCACGGCAGTGAAAGAAGTACTCGAAAACAAGATAGGTACAAGAAAACTAATACATATATGGAATCAGCGTTTGAAATTTTGTATAAAAAATGCAAAAAAAAAATTTTACTTTTTTTTTTTTAATTTTTTTATATTACCAAAAAGCTACTATAGGTACATAAAACTAATAACATATTTAGAAATAGCGTATGAAATATGTATAAAAAAGTTTTTTTTTTTAACTAAGAATAACCCCAAGGGTAAACCGGCAAAGATGGCAAAGAGTCGGGGTCTGACGTCGGCTCGCTGGGGGACGACGGGGTAGGGCTATTTTCCCCCCCTCCGGAGGGTCTCCGGAACCCCGCTCTTTGGTATTTGCGGTGGTTCGCGGGGTTCCCTCCGCCTCCCCTACCCGGGTCGTCAGAAAATCGTCCCTCTGTCCACCCCCGTCGGCTCGAGCCCCTAAAAGAATTTTCATACGCTGATTTCAATATATGTTTATTATTTTTCGTCTACCTATCGTAGTTTTTAAGGCAGATAAAAAAAAATAAAAAACCAAAAAAGTAAACATTTTTATTGCATTTTCAGCTAAAATCGTACTCAAATGAGTTCCATAATATTTAATCAGTTCTTCTTGTACCTATCTTAGTTTTCCCAAGATCATCATGCAGCCGGGAGTACATCTATTAGTTCTGGCGCTATAATATACCTACTACCACTATCATAATACTATACTACTATATTATACTATATCCACTATACTATACTATAGTATACTATATACTAAATCATATCACTATATATACCTATATATATTACATCATACCTATACTACCTGTATATATACTACTACACTATATTCATATTATATACTATACCTAAACTTCCGCACGCGCGATTCACCCCGCTGCTCTCGTGCTCAGCACGAGTACCTTACAGCAAACGCATCCTATTCTTCTTTTCGCACAATCCTCTCCATCACAGTTCACGATACATCCATTCTTCCTTCATTTTTTTCGCGTAAACCTTGGTCAACATACAATCAAATCTATCCTAACATAAAACCATATCAAAAGCAATTATGCAAAATTGAAACAACCAAACAGGGTAAACGGCCCACCGCTCATTAAATAGCTCTTTCCACATTAAACACTAGAACTAACGTCGGCCAAGCAATTCTGGCCCGGATATGCTTATTGGTGAATTTATAGTAAAAAATTGTTTATAAAACTGTTTTAGAATTAAATGATGGGTAATTAAATAACTATACATAATAATAATTTTATAAAAAAAAAATTATCTTAATAAACATATAAAAATAATAAAAATACTTACAAAAATGCTTTAAAAACAATATTAGAACAAGAAAAAGAATAACAAAGTTAATCGTAAAATGTACAATAGAAAACACGGTTTCGCATATAAAAGTAAATTTTTTAAATAGGAGTAACTGTTAAACTCATATATCATTATTTATGTATATATATACTCATAGATATATATATATATATATATATTATATATATATACTTACCAACTATATATATAATATTACTACTTATATACCACACAATGTTCTATCTTACTATATTATATATATAATACTATATCTCACTGATAATATATCACTATCACTATCTCAATATACTATACTCAGATATGTATATTAACGTATTAGTATGTATCTATTAAATATAATATATATATTATACATATATAGAGACGAGAGAGGCGTTAATTTTCACGAGTAGTATATATATATAGTAACTAATAATATATATTAAAATAGTATAGTAGATATATACCTACACCTACCCATCTATCTCACTCACCTATACCCTTATACCTATACATACTACCTATATACTCACCCCTAACTACCCACCCACTACTACCTCACTACTCCACTATAATAATAATACATAATCCAACGCCAATACAACCCTAATATATTTCCAACCTCCCGACAGTATGATAGTATTGAAAATAATCCTTTAGGTATTTCACAACATGCTGGATTTGAACTGCGGAACTAGCACGACTCTTCACACCCGCACGTAAGCTCGGTTCGACCGAAACGCCACAGCTGCGACACTCACACACAGACACATGCACCAGCACACACTTTCCATCCGCACACGCTGACTCACTCACACCACACCCCCACCCCACAACACAACAGGCACAGCCCCACAGCCTCGCATTACTTCCAATCCACACTCTGGGCGTTGGGTTCAAACAGGGCACCGCGTAAGATGATAGAGTCAGAGATTCTCGGCCCTACCGGAGGACGACGGGGGACTTCGTCCCCCTTCTGTCCCACTGTCGGCTCGAACCCCCTAAAAAGGATATAAAAAGAAAAAATAAAATTTCTCCAAACGCGTAAATAAGAATGATATTTGGATCAATTTCTTGCTCTCCGAACACTAATCCGCACGATTCAAGGTCACTCACAGCGTTCACTTGCCAGGTCTAAGATTATACCTAAATATTTTAAGGTGTTATAATAAATTATTAAAATAAAATATTTTTTTTCACAGTTTTCTTCTTTTTAGATTACTTGCTGAAATCAAAACTGTTATTTATTTTCCTGTAGATGTTATCGTTTTCTAGTTACATGCCTGGCCTCTTCGGGATTGCTGCTATTAATATATAGGTTATATATATATCAGTCACTATCACACCCTACTACTACCTCATATATTTATAAGGATATATATATATATATTATATATATATATATATATATAATATATATATATATATAGATATAGTATAATATAAGTATATTCTTAAGGAATTGAGCGGACACAACACACATACTATAAATATATATATATATATATATATAATATGAGTATTATACACATATATTATACGAGTTAATATATATATATATATATATATATATATATCTATAATATATATTATATATATATATATATAAGATATATATATATATATATATATATATATATATATAATATAATATATATATATATATATAATATTATATATATTATAACTTTATATATATAATATAATATATATATACTAATAATATATATATTATACACAACTATATATATAGTTAACTATATCAATAATATATATATAGTATATAGTAGATGAGTATAATGGGAAGTGAAGCCTAGTATCTGTAACTAATAATTAATACCACCTACTATACTACCTCAGCTATGATATATATAAATACTATATAGTAATATATATATATAGTAGATATATATATATATTAATATATATATATATCTATATATATAATATATATAGTATTATATAATATATATACGCTATATATTAGTTTATATGATATATATATATATATATATATATATAACTAGTATATTATTATATTAGTATATAAAATATATATATATTAATACTACTATATATATGATAATATTATAGCTTTATTATAATATATGATATAATAAGTTATATATATTAATATATATAATATTACCTATATATAACAGTACACATTATATAATAAGTAATAATAATGAATAGATTTGTTAAAAGAACAATCTAGCCATATTTGATATTAAAAATTGAACCCTTGGACCTATAAAATAAAAAATAAAATAACAATAAATCGAATATATAAACGAACGGTTTTTACAACTCTCTCTCTCTCTCTCCCTCTCCTCTCGTCTCTACATCTCTCTCTCTCTATACTATATATATATATAATATATATTATTAATATCAACCTATTATATATATATATATATTATAAATAGTATATATAATACTATAATATCTATACCTATATACCATGCTATAGCACACCTATATATATTACATATGATATATAAATATAATAATATAATAAGATAATATAATATATATATTATATATATATATATATATATACTATTATCATCATCTTCTTCCTATCCCTACCGAGATACTTATACCATTATTATCTATTATTCATTATTTATTATTATTATTCCATTATTAACTATTATATCCATTATTATTATTTATTGCCATTATTTATTATTATTATTATTAATTATTTATTATTATACTATTATTATTATTATTATTATTATTATTATTATTTTTGTTTAGGGCAACTTTCTACACTAATAAGCCTTGAATTCATTTTGATTCGTATGATTTTATTATACAAATAAATGTTTTAATGGTGCACAGAACAATTGAGTTCTCAAAAAATGTTTAAAAAAAATATTATCCTATAAAATTTAAAGATTTTAACATTAAAAATATATATCAATGCTTTTTTTCTTCCCCTACTCAACATTGACAAATAATAATAATTAATAAAAAAAAAAGCGAAACAATAAAAAAAAAACTACGTGGCTTGCTAATAACTATCTAAGGCCAGCTATTCATCCAGTTTAATTATGGGAAAAACCTTTTTCAAAATTATTAATAAAAAATTAGCTCTAAAGTTAATAACAATGTAAACTAGTAAAGATAATATATTATTTTGTAAACGAAACAAACGAATAAAGAACAAGGAAATAATTTTTCTTTTTTGCACTTGTTCTTAGTTTTAATTTATATAATAATTTTTTTTTTATAAACCAAATATTTATTAAATATATATATATATATATTATAATATAATATATAGTATATTATATATATATACATATATATATACTATTGTATATATATATATTATAATATATATATAGATATCTATACATATATATATAATCATATATTATATATATCATATTAATATATATTCTTATATATCATATATATTTATATATATGTATATATATATATATATATATTATATATATATATATATATATATAATATAGCTCACCTATATATATATATAATACCCCCGCTCATACATAAATATATATCTATATTATATATTATATTACCTCACCCTACTACTAGTTATACTGATATCATAAATAATATATATATACTCACTACTCACCTCACTCCCTACTCACTACTCTCACCACCTCTATCATCCACGTCCCCTATATATATAAATATAATATATATATATATATCATTATATATATATTATATGTATATATATATATTATATATAAATATATATATACTATATACCTCACCTATTTCCACCTTACCTCATACTATACCCTATACTATGTCACTACTATATATACGCCCCCGCCCCTACCTGGTATAGCGAGCTATATATATAATATATGTTCATTTCGAAGGAAATAAATCAACAAGTTTTTAAATATTCACAAGAAGCCCCTTCAAACTAACTAAAAATACAACTAATATTCAAAAAAAAAAAAATAAAATAAAAAAAAAGAAGTTACACATACACTGGTGTTCCCAATTTTTTTTAATTTGCAACCCCCCAAGAAAAATTAGAGGTTCCATGCACCCCTAATCCTTTCACAATAATATATATAGTATATAAGTTTATAAATAATATATATTATATTATATATATATATATATAATATATATATATATATATATATATATATAGTATATATGATTATAATATATATATTAATATATATATATATATTTTTTATATATAATATATATATATATATATATATATATTATATATTTATATCACTACATATCATCACTATCTACATTCACTAAAATATAGATTGGAAACGGTTATTTTCTTCACACATGTGCGCACCACCTTGGTTTTCGAGAAGCGCACCCACAGTGTTGAAAATCACTGCGCTAAACATAAACAGATTCTTGATGTTATTCTAAACGATACTGAAAAAATCCTAATTTCCTAAATTAATGTCTTCTGCTTTCTTGAGAGCTACCTCAACCTTTAGTGAACCTTGTTTTATATTGTCTTTAAAATCTCTGAAACCTGATTGACACTGACCATGAGTGATAAGAGATGGTGACTTTCTTGCCTTAGATAATGTTTATGTCCAAAAAACAAAGAATAAAAAATGTAAATAAGGTGTTGAAGAAACATTAAAAAAATAAATAAGCCATATAAAACTTAAATAATAAGGAAAACATTTGGAAAGTTTGTGAAATGAAACGATAAAGAAAGATTGGAAGTAAAAATTGGTTATAAATTTTGGCCAACTTTCTGGAATTGAACGCGGAAAAGGGAACTTTTACTGTAAATCTATAACTCTATTTATGAAGCATTTTCGGTAAAAAAAAAAAGAAAAAAAAAAAAAAATAAAATTAAAAAAATAAAATATATATACGTATATAGTTATATACTATAAGTACTACTATATATATATATATAGTATATATATATACTATATATAATATATATAGTATATAATATATAATATAGTATATATATATATATAGTATATTATATATATATATAATATATATATATTATATAATATTATTATATAATATATAAATATATATATATTATATATATATATATATATATATATATATATATATACTGTATATACCATATAGAACATAGATACTACAAAAAAAAGAAGAAGCAATAAATTCTCGGTTAATACTAACAATAAAGAATACTCATTAACTCTCAATCCTTGTTTCTGCAGGACCTTCCTGAGGTAATAGTGAAAAACCAAAGAACAAAGGTTCCATTTGCATTTTAGTAAATGCCCCTCTTGACAATCCACACACGATATAATATATAGGTAGTAGTAATAATATATATATTATATATATATAGTAATATTATAATATATATAATACAATAAAAACAATAAATAATAATATAATAATACTACTAATACATAATACTACCAGACTATCATATCACATTATATACGCTATCATACTCCATATCATATACTATATACATAACTACTCCCTACTACTACTACATTATATACTATACACTCATACCACACCTATACTACTACTATCTCCATTACTCACCCCTATACACCCCATAAGAATATATAAGTCGCACCTACCCTGACCCCCTACTCCTACCTATACTGACCCGCGAACACCCTCACTCATGATACCCACTCATCATACCTTACCCTATCTCTCACTCACTACGCCCTACCCCACCTACTACTCTAATATTATATATAGTATGTAAGGTTGTATATCTATGTATATATATATTATACTATATATATATATAATATATATTATATATATAGTATATTAATATTGCTAAAAATATATATGTATAATATATATATATATATATATATATATAATTTATATATATATATTATATATAGTATATATATATATATAATATATGTATATATATAATAATATAATATATAATATATATTATATATATATAATATATGATCTATATTATATATTAGGTATATATATACTATATATATATATATATATATATAGATTATATGATATATATAATATATATAGGATATATTATATTATATATAATATATAACATATATACATATATACATATATATAGTATATATATAATATATATAGTATATATATATATATATAGTATATAGTATCAGATAAGTATATATATATATATATATATATATACCCCCACCCTCATACACTACTCCTATACCTCACTCTACACTACTCACTCACCCTCACCACTCTTAATATATATATATATATAGTCGACTATATATATATTATCATATCTATATATATATAATAATATATTATATATATATATTATATATATTAGTATATATAATATATATATACCCTATACCCTACCTATCACCTCCCGTACTCCGCCCTACCTACGCCCCCTCCATATATATATAGTATGTATATTATATATATATATATATACTATATTATATATACTAGCAAAACGTTACTTAAACGCCGCATAACGGAAACGGGAAGCTCGATCCAAAAAAAATTTATAATTATTTAGCCCCTTTGATCACGTTAATAGATTTTATTATGGTTTACATGAAATTGTTTTCCTAACCTAACCTAACCTAACTACACCTAACCTAACCTAAACACTAACATTTAAAACTAACCTGACCTAACCTAATTTCGCCCCTAGAACATGTAAAGAAAAAAAAGAAAAAAAAAAAATTATTTCTAATCTAGAACATCTATTTTATGTATCATAGACGGGCTGTACGTGAAATTTTTTTTTGATCCGACTCCCGTTCCGTGTGGCCGTTATACCCAACCCATCCATATATCATATATATATATATTAATGTATATAATATAGTATATATAAGTATATATAATAATATATATACATATTATATATATTATATATGATATGTGAATACTAGTATATATCATATATATATATATGAACCTTTGATTTCATAAGCAGAATAAATTTTTTTTTAAACTTTTGTTTCTTTTTTTTTTTAGTATATGAAACTAGTAATTAATACAAATTCTTGTAAGAAAAATACCACATTGAATATTTCATTGAAAATAAAGTAAGCAAAAACGCTCATTTGCGTGAGAAAGACAAACGGTATTTTAGTACTAATGCGTGAAAGAATTTAAGGTAACGTAAAAAAATATTGTTTGTGGGAAAAATACGTTCCGCATTGTTTTGTTTTTTTTCTCATATTTTTTTTTTTTTTTTAAGCAGTTTTCACCACCAATCACGGGCAGAGCCCTATTTAGGGAGGGGTGTTGCAAGCTAAAAATTTCATCCGCTAGCGCAATTTACGCAGATGAGCCAGACGCAGGCGCTTTAAAGTAGGGAGATTAAATTCAGCAGACACACAGAAGAGGAAAAAAGAAATTCCACAGAACAGAGGTAGGCAGGAAAGAGAGGAAATCACCGCAGCGAACTACGCCGCTGGAGTTACCAATATCCTACTACAGAAAACTCGTACGCAGACACAGCACCCTGTGTGCTACGAGGGCGTCGTAAAAGGTGTTGGTACGGAGTGGTAAGTTCGCTCGAACACCTGCCGCTGCGGTACTATAGAAAAGATCAGATAAAGTAGCCAACATCGCGCCACCAAAGAATAGAGGTAACAGTAACTGGAAAGTACAGAACAGTTTGTATAAGCCTTTTGGCTTTTTGACTCGACCCTGTCCAAAAGCGGGTGAAACCAGACCCCCCAGATATGAGAACAGTACTTCATTCAAGGGCGGATGAGACCCTTGTAATAGCTGTAGTACTTGCAGCAGAGGAAAAAAAGTCTGCTAGTCTAAACAGAACTCCCAGTTTCTTTTGAGGCCGACCTACACGCGGTTGTGACGAACGGTTTCCAAGACATTTTTTTTGTTTATGTTAAGGCCAAGGATTGTTATATTGTCAACATGCTGCTTTTGTATGTATCATCGCGTAAGGCAGTTTGCATGTCGGGTTCCATCAGGTGAATACTAACGGTAAGTCTATGGGGATACTAGTTAGGGAGGATGAGATCTTCCGGTTGATTTTGTTAAGTTTGTCATGATTCTCTGAGGAAGACGAAGAACGGTCGAGAAAGATTGAGGAAAGTTTAGAAGGTGTTTTTGAGAGGGAGGAGTGTTTTAGAATTTGAGTTTTTAAAGATTGAATGTTCACCAGGTTGAGTAACAGACCCCTATTCGGAGAACATTCTATCCAGATCAGGCGAGAATAGGAATCGGAGAAGATGAAGAGAGGGCAATTGTCTAGAAGTAAGAAGAGGGCAGCAAAATGAAAATATGAGTTGAAGAATGCGGTCCGAGTCATCGGCATAATGACGGTTATAGAGTTAGATGTGCAGGTGAAGAAGATCATTAATGAAAAGTTAAGAAAAAGTTAAAAGAAAATAACAGAACCTGGAGGAACACCACTATTGACAGAAAAAGAGTAGGAAGAGATTGTCGTATCGGTGTGACGCGGTCTGATTCTGCTCATAGTCGCTGGAAGCCCATAACTGGAATAGGGAGTATGCACAGTGCTATCGATAATCATACTGTGACGTTAGTCCACATGAATTGCTCGTGCTGGATGATAGAAAGTTACGACATAATGCAGAAGGAGAGAGAGGTAACCCAGAAGAGAAGGGGAGCTTGGAGAGCAGTGACGCCCGGTCCATACCCGGCAAAATGCTTTGGATATGTTCAGCGCACCATACAAGTTTCCCCGTAGTTCCTAAGGGCGGAAAACCATAATCTCGGTTAAATAATGAAAGTTATAATCACCAGTAGAACATGTGAACGCCGAAAAAGGCCTACTGGGATCGAAAGAAAAGAATGAGATTCCAGATGGTCTAGTAAGGAAGTGAGAGTTTGAAGAGCGTTTCACAAAGATCTGAGACGTATGAACTACAGGTGAAGCTATAGGGCGAGTAGTTAAACAGAAGGATCAAGTGGCTCCTTTGTATTCGAATAGGGTTGTGACTGTGGCAGTACTTTCCAACACGGAGGGAAAGTGTTAGTTTGTGAGACAATAGAGAAGTACGTTAACGAGGGATGGGGATTAGCTCCGAAGCACACTCACCTCAAAAACTCGGAGAATGCCAAATCTCGAGCACCCGCCTTCCTGAACGTTCATTAGAGGTCTCGTGAGCCCATGCACTGATCAAAATGTAATCACAGGGCCTCAAAGAACATATGTACACCTGAGAGGAAAAGGTGGAGGAGGAGGAATGCACGAAATCGTCCAGGGTTGAGTAGAGGAAAATAGGAGGCCCGCTAGAGATTGGCCTTTTCAGCTTGAGAATTAGCAACAGAGCCATCAGATTGAAGGTAAAGTAGGAGGAAAGGCAGATTTACAGAAGTTGTTAGACATGTTTTTGGCAAGTTTAAAGTTGAGTTTGGTTTAAAGTAATTTGCCGCACTTTCGTTCTACGGATGTAAGCCCGCTTGGCTCGTCGAAGAGTTCAAACTGCGACGAATTTCTAAGATCTGAATGAAAATTAGGGACCTCGGAGTGATAAGAGGGAACGAGAAATTGTTTCCACGACTCCGATAAGTTACGCTAGTTCTCTAGCCGTGAATGGCCAGAGAAAAAGGACGGTCGAACCATGGATGGATTATGAGGAGAAAGAGATTTAGTCGAAGAAGGAAATGAACCTGCATTATACCCTGTCCAACGAGACTTAACAGCTCCCACCTTAGTCGGCAGACAGCCGAAGCGTCAAATCAAGAGTCAAATGCAGTCATTTCCAATTATAGTTTAACGCGTAGAAGCCCATCAAAGTGCCCGAAAAAAATGCATAAGGGGGGCCCCCCCCAGGGCAAGAAAGAATAATATGGAAGGCTGGTTGAAAGAGAAAGTATTAAAGTTAAGAGATATAAGGTTGTGTCAGATTTCCATGAGCGAGCGATGGTGTGTATTTAAATACGAGAGAAAGTGACTGAGTGGTGAAGACATAAGTCAAGTGTGTTGCAAGAATTGGTTGGGACGAGTTCCGGAATGTGTGTAAGGAATCTGGAAATATCTAAGCTCTCCAGATCGTTGAGAATGCTGAATGATTTTCACCCTAGCTACGCGCCACGAGGTAAAGCAGTATGAGAGGACGCCCAACCCTTCAGTGTTGTGTACATTGAAATCCTAAATAGAGGACCTCAGTATTTTGATGAGAAGATATAACAGTCTCGTGGGAAGTAGTAAGATAATCAAAGAAAGAGTGAAAATCTGTGTCTGTTGATGAGAAAGTAGCAGAAGCACGAAGAAGTTAGTGTATAGATATATAGGAAGAAAAGATCGTGGGCCACAGAGCAGCGAAGTTAGAGGAGATTCGAGAATCACGAGACGTGTTACAGGATATTAATGTTTACATAGACACACTCCACAGCTTCAACGGAAACTTATGATATAAGTTATAGGTTAGATACATAAACCGAGTTAGGAGGTGAATTGTTTAGCCATCTTAGAGGTCTTCAGACTAAGAGCAAAAGATTAGGGTTAGAGTGTTAGAGAGTGAAGAGTCCACAGAGGCAGGAAGTTGGAGTTAAGCCCGCGGATGGTTATGTAAGTTAATAGAAGCCCGTCCTCTAGTGCAAAACTGCAATCTTTCCAACACAGACATACAGACACACAACACAAAATAAGAACAATAAGACAAAAGACTAAAAAAAAGAAGATCGGATTATATTGAGCAGGAAGGTAGCTGGTAAAATTTAAGTAGCTAAAAATTAAGTGGTAGTGTGTATACGGACAGAGAAAAAATAAAACTTTAAACAGCTGTACAACTTACTACATTCTTTACTAAAATATTAAATATCAGTATGAAAAGGACTAAAGTAAGAAAATATAAAAAAAAGAAATAAAACGATAAAAGCTTATTTTATAAAACTCCAAGACTTTAAACGCAGGCCGGAGGCCAATAAAGCGATCCAATGAGAACCTTGATGACACAATTGATATAGAAACTCTCATTCTATAGATAATCAAGATGGATGATCTGCTAATGTGCACTAAACAGTAGCACATAGAGGTACGTTATCCTAGAACAGACGAGAGATCAGTAAATCGCTGCGAACAGTAAAGCTATGTGGAGAGTCACGATGCTAGTGAGAATTGAGTTCGGGAGTTATACTCAATCCTAACATATACGGATTCGTAAAGCAATTGCATAGAATTATTCACGAGAACCAAGTACGCCGTAAATGGGATATAGACTGTTGATGAGCTAATCAACCAGATATTTCTGCTTTTCTGGCAAGAGACTTTTGCACTACAGAAAATATCCCGATGGGACGGTGATCGCTCTGTCTCGAGCTCTGCCAAACGTACGAGGGAGTAAAATAATTGTAGGCATATTTTTAAATAATGCATTTTCTATTATTGTAATCCTTTTATGCCGACATATCAAGTTTACACTGTACAGCACACTTAGTTCCCTACCCCTCTTATCCGTCAGGACAAATCAGGCCTTAGCAAGTATGTAGACGAATCCCTTCTATCCCTATGTGTGGGGAGAAAAAAAATTGGCCACTCGAATGTCGCGTGTCGTAGAAGGCGAGTAAGGGACGGTGGTAGTTAGGGTTATCTGCCCACTACGCTTCTTTATCTTTTGCCAGAATAGCTAATGCATGCAGGGTGAAGTCGTGAGTCGCCGTAGAAGCGGCCTTCTATCTTTGCGGGAAAAATGTTATGAAACATCGTATGGGATATAAATGTTGAACATGTCAGAGAAATAAATGTTGAGAAGAAAGAATTTGAATAGGTGATGGATGTACTTAGAAAGGACAATTTGATTTGCTAGCGTGGACTGAAAAGAATGATGAAAAAGGAAATGCGGTGACAAGTATGAGTGTGTGGTGTGGTGTGAAATGTGTCAGTGCTAATGTGGAAAAGGAATGAGAAGGGGATAGAAAGGATTTGCAATTCTAATGAGGGACTTGTGGTAGAGAGCTAGGTGGTAGATTTGTGTGTGTGAGTAATAAGAATTCTAATAGAGGTTAAATTAAGTTGAAAAGGTCAAAAATTATGTGTGGTTGGCAAAACATATGGGTGCAATCTGAGGGTAATGTTGAAAGAGTACGATTGTATCGTGATAAAATTTGGAATGATGTTTTGGATGGGTGTAGGTAGGAGATTCAGCTTCAATTCTGTCACATACTGCCACGCACAGTGATTTTTTTTAGTAGTTGTTCAGCTTTTTCTCCACTCACGGGCAGAGCCCTATTCAAGGAAAGGGTATATGGGGTACACAAAGTTCACCTCAGTCGCAAATTACTGACGTAGGAAATTAAATTTAAAGTCGAGGTGATGTAATTTCAAAAATGGTAATTGCCGATTTATTTGTATTTTGAGGATATTTAAAATATCAATGGCTTTTGTATTGGAGACAGAAAGTATAGCAAAAATTAGATAGCTGCCTTTTCAAAATTTTCAGTATTTAAAAGATTGTAATTTTTGTTTTTCTGTCATCAAAGATCCAGTTATAGGTTATCTTAATCTCACACTACAACTGTCAACTGCATTCGCGCAGACAAAGAAAATTTGCCTCTCTCTATCTCGTCTCTCTCTCTCTCACCTCATCTCTCCTCTCTCTCTTCCTCTCTTCTCTCTCTCCTCCTCTCCTTCTCTTCCTCTCTCTCTCTGTCTCTATCTTAATTTAAGGTCTCTTTTCGTTTAGCTTCTCTCCTCTACTTCTCTCCCCACTCTCTCTCTTCCTCTCTCTCTCCTCTCTCTCATTTCTTTACCTCTCTCTCTTCTCTCGTTTCCCTAAATATATAATTATATATAATATATAATATATTATATCATATTAGAGTTTATATACTATATATATATATATATATAATATATATTATATATAATATATATATAAAATATATACTATATATATATATATATATATATACTAATATATATATATAATATAATAATTATATATATCATATATTATATATTATATATAATATATATTATATATATATATATATATATATATATATATAAATTTATTATTATTATATTAATTTTGGACTTCCCCGGTTTTCGCTTATATGACGTTGAAAATTAAATTAGGTTTTCTCTTCAAATCTTCATAGCCTGGAATGTGTGGGGCTAAATGTCCTAATTACCTGAAGTGGCGTAAAGCGGTGCTCGATTCGATATTCATGTCTGGTCGAGTAGGTCTATATATTGGAATTATTAAACCAGATAAACTGTGCGAAAGAGGTGAAAGAAGTTTGAGTGGCTTGAGAGCAAAAAAGGTTCGGCTAAGTGTAGATGAAAAGGGACGGTGGAAAGTCGTGAATACGTCTTGAGTCTGACCTTACTGTTATTATGTTGTTGTTGTTGTCTGTGTGGTTGTGGTGTAGCGGTGTGGTATGTTGTGCCTCAAATTAGGAAATGGTGGTAGGTCTATCGTGATGCGTTCAAATTAAACGATACAGGCGTTCAATGTAGAGTCTATCTAAAACCGTTTACTGGTATCAATCTATATTAATGTATCGAAGTCAGACAGTGATATCGAGGGCAGAAATATCAAGGTCAAACAAAGCGCAAGAAATCAATACACAACAGTGTTAGTTTGGGGTCTCAAGAAAGTACGAAGGCCATTTATAAAGGTCAAGGTCAAACAAGGTCAAGACATTCAAAATAAAGGGGCTAAGGCCGCCATAAAGTGGGGCCAAAATAGGGTGTGGGGCCAATACGTACGACGGAGGGCTTTGCCTGCCGTCTGGCAAGCCCTTCTTCGAAGGGGCTCCAAAAGGTCAAGCCAAAAAAGGTCAAGGCCAATAAAAAAAAGTCTATATCAATAAAATACAAGGCCAAATGTTATATATAAGCCCAAGGGTGTCGCAGGTTGGTAAAAAATCCCTATGTGGTCAAATGACCGCAGGAACGGGGTCAGATTGGGCGTGCAATTATGGCTTCCTACGTACTTGACGGGTAATCCTGATAGAGCGACGTCTCTGTGGCAAATATCACGAAAAGAAACAGAGTCAATGGAAAGGTATAATTAGTTTAGAAAAGATATTATGAATTGCGCTTGTGTGTGTGGTGTTGTGGGGTGTGTATACCTGTCATTGCAAGATGAGAAATTCATCCTCCGTTTGCTCTTTTGGCTCACCCCGGACGAGGGACTCCTGCACGCCCGGCACGCGCAATATAAACATTTTTTTTTTTCCAAATTTCAATAGCTCAAAAGAAGCACCAGCAGATCGCAGGCAGAACTTTTTGTCTCTCAAACCGTTATTGGAGAGGTTCGAGAACATGACCACGAAAAGGAAAGGACGTTTTCCTCGCGATTTAGACGAGAAGTGGAAGGCCGGTCAGCCATGTCGGCGTTCTAGACATTAGCTGATCGAGGGGCCCAGAGGCCGACAGCTCTAGTACACGCCTATATCCAGGCGAGTTCTGGTATTGACAGTATGTGAACGAAGCCAACTTAGAAGTCTCACACAAAGAATTCACACCCTTTTCAGAATCAAGACAGACTTTTCCAAGACGATCGAGGAGAGAGGCGCTTCCTCATGGGCCCTGTGACGAGATATGTTCTCTCTCTTCTGAGATAGGAGAAATTGAAGAGTCAAGATTCGTCGTCTTTGTCTGTGTAAGATACGTCTGTGTGTAAGAATACATACAGCTCGGATTTACATTTATATGGACCTGGTCTGATATTTACTGTTTAAAAGAGTATTACTTTCCGAATTAATTATTGATTTTTATAGATTAGAAAATGAGTGAGATGGGATGTATACAAGGGATATTGATTCCACATAGTGTTGCGTTGTTTGAGAAGGCTTTAGGATACTGAATCGGAACGGTGATTTTGGTAGAGGAAATGATGATATTAGTTGTCTTTGGATAGAAGATATTACTATGTGTTACCTGACACTCGAACTGAATTAAATATAAAATGATAATAACTAAATTTTTGTCTTAAAAATATAACAAAAGTGTACGTTAGAGAAGGTTGCAGCCTAGATCGTTCAAAGTGTGAATGGAAAAGTTCTTGAAGAATCTCCAAATATCTAGATGACCATTTGTCTGGCACAACAAACAGAAATTTTGCCTAACTGTCGTTATTATATTCATAGTTCATAGTTTCAAATGATGTTTTTAATGCACAACAATCCTATACCCTTGATAGATATAGGAGACAGTTGATTATGGATCCAACTATTGGAAGAGGGGTTGTGGTTATTGAAGATTAGAGTGAGTGCAAGATCATCAATAGATATGCGTGTACGTACTTTATCGGCTTTGGTAGCTTTATAAGAATATGACAATCGACATGTGATTTGATACGGCGTAGAAGTGTTTAGAGTAATAAGAGAAGTCATTCATTTCACGACTAAAGGTTCTCGTATTAAACTTGATTACAGTAATCAAAGGAGACTACAGACCACTGAAGTGGCAGAAATTACATGGATATGCACCGCTTACCGAGATTTCCGCATCTACACAAGCCCAGCTCAAGCTGTTACCAGGACCCCAAAGGGTACCCCTATATTGGTCTCGTGGGGGCACATCTTCTGGATAAACCCCATCACCAAAGCGGGCTGATCTTCACACTCACTCCAAGTGAGCTTTTGACACGTGCTTAGCAGTGGCTACTTAACAGGAATACGGACCTCTGTATGAGCGCTGTGCTAATCTAACAGTTTGTGGAAGAGATGCATGATATTTGGCGATTCGATAATGTGTAGGATGGGCCACCCCGTCCAAGCATTTCCAAGGCAGTTTAGTTTCACCATGTTGAGATTCTTTTTAAAAAATAGAGTTAAAAGATGGCATGTGAGTATAGAAAGTCTTTGTCATGTTACTCATGAAAGCTGGAGACTTTTTAGGGAATATATAATGTATCGGCGTCAAGTACCACCCACTCTTGAGTGTGTAAATCTCTCGAGGATTAAAAGTAGAAACTCTCGCACTTTAAGATAGCTCGTCTCGAATTGAGGATGAGAAATCTGTGTAGTGATATCGTAAGTATATATATATAATTAGGTTTAATTTAATAGTTAATATAATAATTAATTACTTATGATCACTAAATGTGAATAATAACACACTAATTATTTTGTTTAAGAGAATATGATTGAGTGTTTTTTTTGTTATATAATTATCATGATATATAACTGTAACACACACAGATTGATTATTGTGTTATAGAAACTGTTAGAAGCCATACAGATTTTTAATGTTTATTCTTTTAACATTTAGAGAACTATAATATGTTTTTTATATCTATGGCTGTGATTATCATTATATTAAAAAATAAACCAAATCATAAAAACAAAACACATTTAAGACACGACACATCATGGTAATTTATTTCTTAGTACTTTTTAATCAAAATGGGTTGGAAAAGGTTACGTTGCGATTTTAACAAAATGCTGATATTGTGGGAAAGAGTAAATGGATATTAATTAAAAAATTTATTTTGAGTAGCTCAGTAAAACCTCGTTACTAAAATTAATGGAATTAGTTTTACATATTAAAGTTGGGAGCTCAAAAATTCCACACTTCAGAGCTTAAGAAAAAAATTTAATATAAATCGGAGTCACCAGAAAAAAAGTAAAAGAAATGGAATTGTGTACTTCAGCTATGAGCATCTAAGCGTTAAAGTTTGATTGCGGAAAAATTAATTAGCAAATCATGCAAAGATGTTTGGAATGGGACTGAGACCCGATAGTCAAAAACACGAGTAAACCGCAGAAATTAAGAAGCATATTCCCAATACTAAGGGCTTAAAAAATATTGAGAAACTAAATATATACTAAGAAAAATGGAACAATTAAAAATTTTCAACTAAAGGGGAAAAGTTTTCAATCTCTTCTCTTACATTTCTTTTAGGTTAAATGCAGAAAAAATGGAAACATGTTTTAAGGTTATTATTTAATTTACAGAAAAGACAACAATTAACAACTGGTGTCCCTATTTTTGACTTAATATAGAAAGATTTTTCTTATTATACTAAATTTATAATAATAATAATTATAATTATAATAATTTAAAATTTAAAATCTTTGTATTT
>JABUQX010083421.1:52500-58506 GCA_015478945.1 Trachelipus rathkii | reverse complement strand
AAGAGCTGTTCGCCTCATCATTAGAGTAGATAAGATCGGAATGAGGAGGAGATGAACACTAAGAATTTGTGTATTGTTATCACTAAAGAACATATTATTTACCCCTAGTTATTTACTTCTTACAAACATATAATTATTCCATTATATATAGGTATATTAAACTTTACATAGTAAATGATTTGTAATTGTAGTATTGGCTCGGCAAATTTTAATAATATTATAGAATAATTTATTTGTCGTATATACTAGTATGATTATATAGAGAGAATAGTATTAATTGTTTATATTATATATATTGAATATTTTGACGTATTATAGAATAAGTTGGATAGCTGATATATATGAAATGTAATTACGTTTAAAGCTTTTTTTTAATTTCCTAATATTGTTTTCGATAGTATCGAAAAATAATAAATGAAATATGATAAAATTTACAAATTATTGGTGTAATTTAATTTAATACATTTATTTGTTTTTAGTTATGTCTTATTTTTTTATACTTTTAGCAATATAGAATTAGGAATGATTTTTAATGTTGCTCCTTATTGTGCCTTGGGTCTTATTGTTACTACATATATATAATTGATTGAATTTTATGAAGTTTAACGAAATCTTCAGGATTTCCTTTGATAGTTGGTTTGAATATTATAGGCACGTGCTGCAGAAGTAGTCTTGTTTAGTGCTTTTAATCACAATATATGTATTACTAAGTGTATTCAAGGTAACGGTACTCATTTTAATTTATAGGTTTGTTGCCCTGTCGTAATATAAGTTATTCAAGTAATTATGCTGTAACAGTGAAAATTTTTAAAAATTTCAATCATTTTCAACACTCATATATATATTATATTATATATATATATATATATATAGTATTATATATATATATATATATATATATTATATAGTATATAGTATAATATATTATATATGATATATAAAATTGGGAAATTGTGAAGTCATATTGTAATATAGGCTTAGTAGTATGAGATTGTATAAATCTTATTGCATAATGGTATTATGCACTAAATTTAATTTACTCATGTTTTTTTAATAATTAGTATAGCCTAGTATGGGAAAGATGGATTATTTCGTTAAGAGCTCAAAAATTGCAGTTATGAGTTAAAAATTATATATATATTATCCCTAAAAGCGTATCCACAAAGTAAAGATATAATTTCTGACTGTCTGACTTTTCAGTCAGTTTATTATTATCATATATGATATGATAATAAATATATATACATTATATATGAATTACATATTCATATTACTTATATTTTAGTTACTACTTAATGAGCTATTTTACATATTGAGTTATCACTTTCGAAAATACTGTTTGTACTAGGTTAAAAACGCTTCAATAATAATTTAGGATCGTTAATTATGATGATTGGTATCGTCGTATATTAAAAGGGGAAGGTTTTGTGGCAAAAATGAACTGATAGAGTTCTTTATTTTCGAAATGGTTATATAGTACAAACATGTAGACTTGTTAATAAATCTTTAAGTTTTCTTCGAGTGTGGGTATAAAAGGCATTCTTCATGACTGTTCATCTTGAAATTATTACTTATATTTAATATAATATAAATCAGCTAATACGAAGGAATAATTTTATAACTATGTAATATTGTAATAATGCTAAATAAGATACGGGTGATAAGGAGCAATGTATACTAGTAATTTGGATTAGTTAAAGTTATTGAAAGAATAAATAAATATAGGAAAAGGGGTGATAATAGAACTTGATTCTCTTTGGTGATTTTGTAGGAATTGGCTGTAGACTAATATAGAATACTCTAAATAAAAATTATAGTGATAGTAGTTGACTACAACTATATATAGATAGTCATTTCTTGTCACGATATATTCCAGAACTGTAGGTTTATTCATATGCAGATAAAGAATAGTTCTAGATGGCAATTTTGTACCTATATATAGACAGGTCAATATAGAGCTATATGATGGCGGATGTATTAATATATGAGCATGGGAGAATACGTATCTTGGTATTTTAATAATAGTAAATTTTGCTTAGAGAGAGATCTAAAACTATATTCGAGAAAAAATCAAAATAGTGAACTCTTGGTACGGTATATATGATTGGTGCCTACTAGCATAGAAATATAAAATAAATTACATTAGCTGTTGTTATTATTAAATATAATATTAGTTCTGTGTAAGTACTACTATTATATTACGTATATAATATTATATACAGATATAATGAAAACTTTTTGTCATAGCATCGTCACCTAAATTTAAGGGGCTTGGCAAAAGGTTTACCAAAAGTAACGATTATAACTTATGTACAGCGAGAAGTATTACTAATTATTTTTCGGCTGGCTTAACTATTAACAAGTCCATGCAGCGGTATCAATAAATAACCTATATGTTCAATTTATTATTCTGTTATGCATATTTTCTCACAATTACGGTTTGTTTTCAATATAGTAGAAATTATGAATATCTACTCGTCATACTATAAAATACCGTATATATCAATATCATATATACTATTATACTATATATACTTATAAACTTTAATTTATACATTATTATTATTTATTATACCTTTTTGTTGTTCCGCTTATAGCAATCAATCAACACAGTCACTTCGACGCGTACTATCTTTCAGGCCGAAATATATATAGCTAGCAGAGATTTCATCCTACATGAAACACTCAATAAATACATTAATTTAATTATATGGTTCCAGTACAGTGTGACTTTACCTATGTATAGTATATAGTATGATCTACCTTTAATATAGACCTTATATATAAGGTATATATACTATAATTAAGCTACTATATATCTTGAGTTAGAGCTCTGATACAGTTACTTGTCTAGCTCTATAATGAGAATTTAGAATTTCTACTTATTAGTATAAGATATACTGAATTTTATTCAAGCCTTTTCGAATTAAGTGCTTGTTCCTTTTCCTCGTCGATTATCCGAGTACTTGATTAAGCATCACGCCTGCTTTACTGAGAATAACGTTCTTTCTAAAGATATATCAATCATTGTGTAAAACCGATGTTTGCTCTCTTCCGCACCTCTCATTCGCGATTAGTCATCCAAGAAATCTTTAGCTCAGCTACATGATTCACTACATTACATAGTATAGTGAGCGGGCGACACAGCAGCATCGCTTATTCCTTCCAATGGTTAAAATTTTGCGAAAACTGTCAAAAATGTGGTTCTAAATAGTCTCTTAAATATTTCTAGTTTTTTGTAAAGTTCGAGTTCATTAAATAGAGATGAATCTACACGAGTGGTTTCACATTACAGATTTCGACGCTCTACTATAATCGCTAGACTTTGTGATGATAAATTTGTCAACATTGATATAACTCAGTTTATACGGATTGGTCTTTGAGTACTCAGCTTATTATATGTATTATGGCAAAAGAGTTTCTTACGTTTCAAGTAATAATTATCTAGGCGCATCTTAGATCTCGTCTCTCTCAGTAGTTTTTCCTAGTTGGTTTATCTTCCTATTCCTATCCTCCAGTTAACGTCTCGGTTTTTCCTGTATTTTCTGGCTTGAGAGGCATTCTATCATCATTTTCCTTTCTAAAATAAAGTTTTTTCTATACAGCTCATTAAACTGGGATTTTATTTCTTTCCTGAATCAGAGAAATTATTTTTTTCTTAATATTTTTCGATTTAGATTGTTAGACAGTATAGACAAATTGGGTTTTGAACGGAGGGGATTAGTCTTTTATTAACTTCATTTTGGATTGTGTTCTTTAGGGCCTTGTTCTGTTTATGCATGCAAATGATTCTATTGCCTGATTAACTGAGAGCTTTTATAAGCATAAACCAGTTGAAAAGTACAATTATGCCGAAGATGTGAGGATTTTTACTTCCACAGCAAACTTTGCGATGCTTTCTCCTTCTTTGAAAGGTCTCCTTTTTCTGGCAAATTCTCTAAAATTATATTTTTTTTCATGTTGTGTTGGAAAGTATATGCTATAGGGATGGAAGTTTTAACTTCAAACCTGCAACACTTTCTAAACTGCTCTGGCTTGACAGACATTAGACGTAACTTCGATACGTAGAATATTCCATCTTGTTTTATACAAATTCTCGTAATTTTGTTTGGATAATGTGAAGTATATTTTTCTGGATTTATAGATTGCTTCTGTAGACACTAAAAAAAATTTAGCAGTTATTTAAAACGTTGGCAAATAATTTTTTTCGAACTTTATCACAATTGTTTGACTGTAACGATGTTGAACTTTTGTAGAGAGCCTTTTGGAAATAAACGGGATAATACAAAGGTTTTATAGTATGTGCAAATACAAGGTAATCTTTTATATTCAATTTTCCCCTTGAAAACCAAATGCTTTAATAACAATTTATTGCTCATTATAAGTAACGCAAAGGACAGGCTTCTTCTAGAATTTAAGTTCTTCGAAACACTTTGGATTAATTGAAGCACTTATGTTATCAGCTGTGAAATAGAGATTCAAAACACATGGAATTGCATCCGTACAAAAAAAAAAAAACACAAAAAAAAGCACCGCACATTGTTTTCCACCCCGTTTCATCATGCAATTGAGTGGTGAAGTTTGAATTTTATTGGTTTGGCATGGGTCCATAAGTAATTAAAGTCAGAATGACAGAGTTACAATTAAAGTGCTTAAACATATACCATCTTATGGACTGGCATTAACAACCATACTTTGGACATTTTTTTTGTCTGTCGATTTCAGCCGTTTGGGGTTCGGGTTGGTCAAACATTCTAATCATGATTCGATTGGCCTAGAATTGCTCTTGCGTGTCGGGGCTTGATATTAGGATCGAGAAGAATATCTTAAGAGTTTCCTAATTATAGGGTTATTAAACCAGTTTTTTTAGGGATTTATTAGAAAATATAGGGTAATTTGATTTGGGCGTATGACTAGTCACTTTGCGAATGTTTAAATGATGAATAGAATATGGATAGAATGATTGAATGTTGTTATATATAGGTGGCAATAATGGGTATGTTATTAGTGTCATCGTGGATGTGCGATAAGGAATGAGGAGTTTTTGAGAGAATGAAAGGGAGTTAGCAGATTATTGATATTAGAAGTTGACTGTGGGAAGGAAGTTAATGGTGAGTGGATTTGTTGTTATTTTTTGTGTGAGATCTTTAGTATAAATTTAGTATATAAGTATAAGTTTGAGAATGGATAATATAATAGATTAAGTTTTGAAGTAAAAGGTAAGTGGGGACACGGAATCATAGGGAAACGTCGGTATTTCAAAAATCTTTTTCACGAGGTGGCTACTAGATGATGATTTTTACATGTTTAGCATAGTTTGAGGTGTTCACACTCAATGCTGCACTGGGGTCGATAAGATGGAACAGACTTTTTTCTATTTTTGTTTGCTTTTGTATTTTTTATTCTACAGGTTAGGTTAGGAATGTCGGATTTAAAAAAAACTTCGCGGAGGAAGGGACGTAACCTAGGCGCTAACCTAACCTAGGAATCAACCAGCTGAATGTTTTTTATTTTAAATGCACCTAAGCAACTAATTCTGTACTTGTTTTTTTCTAATATACCATTTGATGTGGTCGAAAATAAGTATTTTGTTCAGCTCTTCAAAGATATGAGACCTGGATATTAGCCACACAATCGTAAGCAATTAGGAAATCAACTGTTGGACAAAGTAAATGAAGAGGTTAAGAAGAAACAAATTAGGAAAAGATAAATCTGAAAAATTAGTAAGAGTGTACAGATATTTTAAGATGTTAATTAAAATAGTTACTAATACTAATAGGCATTTTTGCATTTAAAAAGGAAATATTTAAAAAAAATGAAAAATATGAAAAAATACAGTGCATATTATGCTAAGAAATTTTATGAAAAATTAAAAATTTTTCATTCCTAATATTCTATTAAGCCAAAAAAATTACTTGAATTGTTATAAATGTTAAGGAATTTTTGGTAACTAAAATTTTCATTTGCATTTCTTTATTTCCACTTAATTAAGCAAAGATTATCTAA
>JABUQX010083421.1:27500-37500 GCA_015478945.1 Trachelipus rathkii | reverse complement strand
TTCGTATAATAATACTTTGTTTTCATTGATTAACTATTATTATTATTATTATTATTATTATTATTATTATTGTGTTATTAATATTATTATTATATTATTAATAAATATGTATGTAATATTATTAATGTGTATTATTATTAATATGTGTAATATTAATATAATATTATTATTATTACATATTATTATTATTATTATTATTTATTATTGAGACTTAAGGAATCAAAAATTTTGATCGCTAAAATAATTTCGGGAGGTTGAACCCCCTGACCCTCCTGTCTACAGCCTTATATATATATATATATATATATATATATATATATATATATATATATATATATATATATATATATATATATATATATATATATATATATATATATATATACATATATATATATATATATATATATATATATATATATATATATATATATATATGCAGATGCAGATGCGGATGTTATATATATATATATATATATATATATAGGTACTTTATGATTTCGCCAACCACAATAAAAAAAGAGTAGATGTAAAGTTGGTATTGCGTATTCTATTATGCAGCAAGAACTGCCATTCACGCCTTTTTTTTCTATTTAAAATTCAATTTAATTTATTTTTATATTTATCTTTTTCCGTGAAGTTTAAAAAGTATAAAATATTAAATTTCAATGGAAATAGAAAACCATTTAAATATAAAGAATTTAATGTAATGAAATTATTTTCCTAATAGTCGTAATATCAGTGTTACTAGTAATATGTTTCAAAATTGAAATTATGTATGAAAATAAATTAACACTATTGTTTGACAAGTACGTTCAATGTTTTGTGTATGAGCTCCTGTATCTTTGTCTGCAATTTTTTTTTTAGAAAGAGCCACAATCCATGTCTAAAAACTACGCTCCCGAGGAAAAGGAATATACATTGCTGGAATGCTAAAAATTTGAATTTTGAAGTGTATTTAAAAAAAAAAATCTCAAAACTCTAATAGCTAGGGAAAAGGAATGGTGGTTGTTTGAAACATTACAAGAATAAATTATTGTTAATAATTATAGTAATATGAGTAGAAGGCCTATTTAGAGACCTTTTATACGTTACTCTTTAAAATAAATACTTTCTATTAAATTTTTTTTTAACTAAAGAATACCCCAAGGGTATACCGCACCGATGGCAGGAGTCGGGGTCTCTCTCGGCCTTCCGGGGAACTTCAGGGGTGGTCATTCCCCCCCTCCGGGGAGGGGCTCCGGAACCCCCGCTCTTTGGTATTTACGGGTGTCGCGAGGTTCCCTCCGCCCTCCCTACAGGGGTGGAAAACGTCTCCCATGTGTTTTGCTGATGAAACCCGAGCCCCTACATTGCCATTACTAATACACTTTACAAGTAATATATATATATATATATATATATATATATATATATATATATATATATATATGCCCACCATATATATATATATATACTATATATATATATATATATATTGGCCCCCGCTATTATAGGCTCCCACCCCAAAAAGCCAATTTTCATGTTGATTTTTTTACATTTTCCTAACTAAATTTTACAAGGATTCAAAAATGTATTCTTCCCTGGCCAGCTATTATAGTTTTGAGAGATATGATTTTTTTCTTTTTTAACATTTTCCGCATAAACTCTTTGCTTGGTTAACAAATGTATTCCTTTTTATAGTAGTGTGTAGTTTTGAGATATGGTTATTTATTGTGGCTCTTCTAGAGGCTGGCCACCTGGCCTTATAATTATTATTATTATTATTATTATTATTATTATTATTATTATTATTATTATTATTATTATTATTATTATTACATTATTATTATTATTATTATTATTATTATTATTATTATTAAAAGAAATCTAAAAAATGTATTAAATAAATGCAATGTAATATAAATTAATATGCGCTAAGCTCAAAAAACCTTAATATATGTTCTTTTCTTCGTGTACTAAATCTTTTCCTTCTCGCAAGCCATAAGTGCTTGAATTTAAAATATTTTCTTTCTGTTTCACAACAATATTATGATAGTAATACCAACCTTACAAAATTAGGGGCTTGCGAAATCACAAAGAACCTATATATATATATATATATAATACATATACTGTATATATATATATATATATACTCTATATATATATATAATATATGTATATATGTATATATATATATACTCATATATATATATATATATATATACTATATAAGAGAGAGAGAGAGATGAAATTTTAAATAGTTTTTTCAGTAATCGTCATCGATCATCGTCATCACGTCATCGTCATCGTCATACGTCATCGTCATCGTCATCATCATCATCATCATGTCATCGTCATCGTCATCGGCAAAAATTTCATAATCGTCCCATCACTGTATATATATATATATATATATATACCTATATCCTGTATATATATATGTATATATATATATATATATGTAATATATATATGTATATATATATATATATATATATATATATATATATATATATGTATATATATATACAATATATATTATAAAATATATATATATTATATTATATATTATACATATATATATATATATATATATATATATATATATAACAACTATATAATAATAATATATATATGTATATATATAATAACAATAATATATATATATGTATATATATATATATATATATATATATATATATAATAAAATAATAATATATATATATATTTGCAATATATATATATATATATATATATAATAACTTAATAATATATAATATATATATCTTTATATATATATAGGTATATATATATATATATATATATATATATATACTATACTATATAAGAGCTGAACGTTTATACCGGTTCGCTATGCGCCATAGGCGCAACAATTTTTAAAAAGGCGGACTAAGCAAAGGCGCACAGCCAATTCTCTGCTCCTATAGCCGCGCCTATGAACAGGAACAAAGCATTTTTTTACCCTTAAAAGTTAGAACTTAGAAGCATGGCTAACTTGTATCATTCTAAAAATCAGTGTAAAACTTTTATGTGCATATATATATATATATATATATATATATATATATATATATATATATATATATATATATATATATATATACTCTAACTATATATATATATATATATATATATATATATATATATATATATATATATATATATATATATATATATATATATATATATATATATACTCTATATATATATATATATATATATATATATATATATATATATATATATATATAAATATATATATATATATATATATATATATATATATATATATATATATATATATATATATATATATATATATATATATATATATATATATATATATATATATATATATATGTATATATATATATATATATATATATATATATATTTATATATATATATATATATATATATATATATATATATATATATATATATATATATTTATAATAACATATATATATATATATATATATATATATATATATATATATATATATATATATATATATATATATATATATATATATATATATATATATTTTATAAATTTATATATATATACATACCCTTTCTTTATATATTTATATATATATATATATATATATTGAGTATGGAGAAACTCAAAGCTGGAATCTTTAGCGGCCCTCAAATTCGCCAAATCATCAAGGATGACAATTTCATAAATTCCATGACTGATATTGAAGCATCTGCCTGGAAAAGTTTTGTCTTGGTTGTTCAGAACTTTTTGGGCAACCATAAATCTGCCAACTATGTAGAACTCATACAGAAAATGCTTTCAGACTTCAAAAATTTGAATGCTAATATGAACATAAAAGTTCACTTTCTACATAGTCACTTAGATCGGTTTCCGGATAATCTAGGATGTTATAGTGAGGAACAAGGGGAGAGGTTCCATCAAGATATCAAGGTGATGGAAGAAAGATACCAAGGAAGATGGGATACACACATGATGGCAGACTATTGTTGGAGCCTTCAACGTGATTGTCCACATTCTGCACACAGATTTGTAATGCATTAATTGTGATTTCATTGTACTGAATTGAATGTTTTGACCTATTAGCATTTTATGTACTTACTCATTAACAATTTGATATATATCTTTCGTGTTTTTTTTACAACCTAACATAAATTGTTGTTATTAATGTATTTTTGTGACCACCCTGTATCTCAAAAACTAGAGCCAATCTAGGAAAACGGAGGTCATATTCGGAATCAGGGCAACAGGTTACCTATAAAATGACCTTCAAATGCCATAAAATCTTTTATTTAGTAGGTAATAACAATATAATAATAATAATAATAATAATAATAATATATCATGTATAATAATAGTAGTAGGGAGCTATTGCTCGCCCAAAAACCCAGCAGAAAACCCTGATGACGACATTTCTTTGACCTTTTTTGACCTTTTTTGAGCTCGAATTTTTACCTGCCCTTGTTGCTTGCTGGCTCAATTTTTACTATTATGACCTTTGGGCCTTTACCTTTTGGCGCAGCCTTTCAGCCAACACTTTATTGGTCTTCCATGAATCATTTGGCCTTTGGTGTTTAGAACTAATTTTTTGAACCTAATTTTTTGAGAACCCCTAATTTTTTGAGAACCTATTTTGAGAACCCAATTTTTGGCAGCTATTTTGATGACCTTCTTTTATGGCGGCCCTTCTAAGAAGAGAAGGGTTTATAAGTTATCAAGCAACAGTGTACATATTACCCCATTTACACCCCTAATTTTTCGACCATGAGTTCTTAGTGTTTTTAATGTTCCTTTGGGGCTTTTTGACATCTTGCATGATTGTCATAGTGTTTCTACGTCCATATGCTTGCACCTGGGTCAATTTGTTGCTGACAGTGGCTTTGATGGTTCCCAATCACCGTAAGAAGTATCTAGTGATGTTCTATTAATGTTGTTTCTATGAGTATTGGAGTAGGTGCAGGTGGAGTGCAGGTGAGTGCCAAGTGAGTGCCAATGAGTGCCAACGGGTGCCAAGTGAGTGCCAATGGTGCAAATGAGTGCCACATGGTGCCAGAGTGAGGTTATGGTGCAACTGGGTGCCACCAAGCTTCTAGCTCCACAGGCACCGGAGGCAAAAAGCCTGGTGTCTACCCCTGGGTATCAGGTGTGGGGGATCAGATGGTTATTACATTACAAGTTGCTAGAATGCTTCCTACTATAGTTAGACATTTTCACCGCCTTCTACGACTGAATATATCTGAGTTACACCAGTTGAGACAGGGCCCGCGATCTGCCCCTAGGTAATAGGTATGAGAATCGGTGGTGTATTCCCCCAGTTGCTGGGATGCTTCACCTATAGGTTGTGCATACTTACTTATACCATACGACATATGCATTCACTATAGGCCTTGTACACACTATGTTTTCCACATTAAACCATATACACTTACACTCATTGCCCACGAATACCTGCCGCCATACACATAGATGCGAATTACACTCAACTTTGATATAACACGATGCTGCGCATAAATGTATGTGCTCAGCATTTGATCCCTCAACTTTGAAGAGGTTCATCTTTGGTGATATCTTTAGTGACGTCATCTTTTTGATACACCATCTATATTGGTGGTTCATCTTTGATGAAATCATCTTTGATAACTCATCTCTACCACATCGCAGAAGACAGAGTTAATGGTAATGTACCCTAGTTCAAATTGGAACGCCGAGCGGCACGCCGCCGCCTGCATCCAGGCCATCGACGCGCGGCAGGTGACAGATCAGCCATCCACCCGCCGCGTCCCCGCCGCGCGTCCCCGCGCCAGTCCCGCGCAGGCGCAATTTTCCGCGGCCGCGCCCGCCGCATTACGCCCGCAGGCACTCAATATTCTAGAATGAAAATTTATACTATAAGTCATTCATTTTTATTTCTTTTCATCTTTCAAAATTTCTTTTTAAAATATAATATCAGGCATTCATTTTTATTTCATGCTTAAACATTTTATTAAAAACATTTTTGCGAACCTAAAACTGTAACTCATTACAGACCTATTATTTAAAACATATATTTATTAACATTATTTTTATACATAATACTCCTTAATTTATCGATTTTCAAATTTTATGTAGAAGAAAAAAATCAAATCAATCTTACGAATAATCCATTTATTTTACTATAGTATTTTGAAATTTCAAAACATTAACAATACCCCTTAAAGCATTAATCAAGTAAAACAGTAAGAGGTCATTTTCTTTTACCTAGAGGGGATCAATATCTTTTGTTTTACCTTCTTTTCTTTCTTTAACTCACGTAAACAAAAAACGATAAAATTTTCGACCAATCCCTTACGAGGTCATATAGTGAGGTTTCTCCCGACCACTCACAAGAGAGTCAAACATTTGCTTCCTTCCTGCTTAAAAAGGATATTGCGGTCAGCATGTTCAAAGTTTGAAATATATTTATAAAAATAATAACATTCTCGATTCTTGTCTATACTGGAATTACTTTTTGACCTGGTATTAGGCTTAAATCAGCCTGGGATACAAAAGGCTTCTCATTTGATAATTCAATTTAGTAGTTATTACCTTTACAAGAAAAAGGTCAGTTTGAAATATATTTTGACAGTTAGTTCTAAATCTTGGGATACAAAAAAAGTTATCCTAATTTTAGGCTGTTAGTTGTTTCTAACACATTTTACAAAGAGAGAGGTAGTTTTGTATCAAGAATTTTGGGTTGTTTAATGTTTTCTCGTGATGGATTAAGTAATGTACATAGATAATAATAAATAACAATAATAATAAGAGAAAAATTCAGGTATTTAAAAGAAACTTTTGGAAATATTTTAGTTTAACATCAGGCAAAATAATATCAAGTCTCAAAATTGATGTTATTTTTAAATAAACTAAAGATTTTAATAAATTAAATGTTATGTTAGCAGAGAAGGAGCTTATTTTGGTATTTTTCTCCTTTACATAGCTAAAGGTGATATACAATGAAGATCATGTAGAACATAGTGATAACTTGGTGTGGGAGATGCTAGGGGCTGACATGATTACTGGACACACATTGCTTTAAAATTGCAGCAAAATGTCTTTTTAATAAAATTCTTAAATTTTGTAGTTATTACTAAAACTTGATAGTTATAAAATTTATAAACAAAGTATTAACAGTTAATAATAATTCTTTGTTCAAAGAGATAATGATTGATTTGTACATAAAGTTTAAAAACTAAATATTTTGATTTATTTGGATGATAATATAAAATGTGCGATGTTTAATTAAAACAAAATCGTTTAATAGTGCCATTATATGTTGTAAGTAAATCTACGTGTAAGTAAATCTTGTCAGTGTGAGTGTAAGTAAATCATGAAGGTGTATTAAATCTGATGTGTGGTAAATCTGTGTGTGTGTAAGTGTAATGTAAGTGTCATAGTCAGTAGCAGAGTGTCGCCATATGTTATGTTCATACAAAAGAACTTATTTGATATGTTTAAGTGTGTGTGTGTGTGTAGGTGCGTGTGTGTGTGTTTAGTGTGTGCCTGTTATTTAACATGTGTACTAACGAAACATTAGGGAAGTTAATGTAAGTGTCTATATGATCTTACATTGGCATAGTAGATATATATAAGTGACTTGTGGCTGTGTGTATAAGTATCATAATGCAGTGTGTTGAAATATGTACATGAAGCGCAGAAGTGATAACACTAAGTATATGAAAAGTAAAAATACAAAAACCAAATAATAAAATTTTAAAAATAATAAAAATAATAAAAAATGTAAACATAAATAAAAAATAATAAAAAATAAATAAATAAATTATAACAAAAATTAAAATAACAATAAAAGAGCTAAAAATAATTTTATATGAATAAAAAAATGTTAAAACAAAATAAAAGCATAATGTAATAATAATAGGTTAAAACAGTAAAGCAGAAAGTTAAAGCAGTGTTTGAGAAAGTTAAAGCAGTAAAGCAGAAGGTTAAAGCAGTAAAGCAGAAAGAGCTAAAGCAGTAAAGCAGAAAGTTAAAACAGTAAAGCAGAAAGTTAAAGCAGTGCATGACTAAAACAAAAACACTGTCCTAGGGTGTTGGTAGTAACCCACACCTCAGCCCAACACTTTACTGCACAAAATATCATCATCATGAGTTGTTAGTAAAAGCAGTGAGTTAAAGCAGTAAAGCAGTTAAAAGCAAATAAACAATTAAAACAAACACCATATAATCCCTTAGGTAGTACTTACCTCTATTGTTTACCTTTACTCTTTAAGTATATAATCTGTATGTGAGTTAAAAGCAGTAGCAGTAGTTAAAGCGGTAAACAGAAAGTTAAAACTGATAAAGCAGTAAAACAAAAGCATACCTAATCCCCTACAGGTTATTTAGGTAGCCACCTGTGTTTACTACTGATTTACTGCTTTAAAATATTAATGCTTTGGTAGAAATTTCATTACATTATTTGGTAAAATAAAAATGATTATATATCAGACCTCTGGATTTTTCTTCTTACATACAATTTTTAAAAATTTATAAATTAAAGTATTAGTGAAAGTATTAAGTGAAGCAGTGTTGTGTTATGTCACACAAATAATAGGTCTGTAGTAAAGTTTACAGTTTTGGGTTATAAAAAAAATTTTTTTTTAATAAAAATGTTTAAGTATGAAATAAAAATGAATGACTCATGAGTATATTTGAAAAAAAATTTTTGAAATGTTTAATGAAATAAAAACGGAAAATGACATAAGTATATATATTTTCTTCACGGGATATTGCACCATACCCAGGCACACCAGCAGGCAGTGCCTGGAAAGTGCACTTTACGGGCAGGGCGCAGCAGGCAGGCCGGCAGGCGGGGACGCGGCGGGCCGGGGACCTGGCAGGATCACACCTGCCAGGATTCATGGGGAACAGTTGTCTTTGGAGGCGTGCGGCGCCCTGGTGTTTCCAATTATGAACCAGGGAAGACTAATATTAACTCTGTTCTTTGATGTAGGGTAGAGATGAGCCATCAAAGATGATTTCATCAAAGATGAATCATCAATATAGATGGTATCAAAGATGACGGCATCAAAGATGAGTCATCAAAGACGAACCTTCAAAGATGAGGCATCAAAGTTGAGGCATTAATGCTGAGGCATCAATGCTGAGGCATCAAAGTTGAGGCATCAAAATATCGAGTGTGTGAGTGTAAGTGTAAGTGTATCTGTGTGTGGGTGTGAGTGTAAGTGTATATGGTTTAATGTAAGTGTCATAGTGTGTATAAGTGTCATAGTGAATGTGTGTATAAGTGTCGTAGTGTATGTGTGTATAAGTGTTAGAAAAAGACTAACTCATAGTAGGAAGCATCCTAGCAACTTGTAATATACCAATCATTCATACCTACCTTACTACCTAGGGGTAGACGCGGGCCTGTCTCACTTTGTGTATCTTTTTAGATATATATTTAAGTCTATTGAGTATAAGTGTTAGAAAAATACTAACTCATAGTAGGAAGCATTCAGCAACTGGCAATGCACCATTCGATTCCTCATGCCCATGCCTGAGGTGCAGACACCCATGTGCCGACTGACTCTGGAAACAGAGCTTAGAAGGCTGAAAAGGCACTCGGTTGGCTTTATGGCACTCAACTTGGCATCTTAGCTATGACACTCATTGGCACTCACTTGGCACTCATCACTCATTGGCACTCACTTGGCACTCACCTGGCACTCACCTGGCACTCATCTAATACTCATAGAACACTAATAGAACGCTCACCGGTATCTTGCGGTCATTAGGAACCATCAAACCATCAAGTCAATGGGGTTAGGTGTTATGAGGTATATGTAAGGACAAATATCATGTTAAATCAAGGTAGACGTCAAAAAGGGGCTAAGCCCCTAAAGGAAGGACAAAAAATACCGGGGGCAAAAAATGACCCATGGTCGAAAAAATTAGGGGCGTAAATAGGGAGGTAATAAGTACTGCCTTAGTTTCCTTTGGCACAACCGTTTGCTTCTTCCAATTTTGCCAAAA
>JABUQX010083421.1:15000-25000 GCA_015478945.1 Trachelipus rathkii | reverse complement strand
CATTTTAAAATTTATTTCAATGCCCTGGATATTTAAATAAATAAATAAAACATCCATATCAAGGATATGGAGCAAATAGCAAATACCAATCATTTTATAGGAACTGGAATCAGAATCAAAGTATCTGAGTCATTACATTTCTACTCTGCAGAGGGATATTATAATTTCTTTAATTTTCGAACAGATAATTTTCAAAACAGCAAGAGGAACTACCCATTCCTTCACTGATGGTAATTCTTTGCTTACAGTTCAGAGGAAAGGAGGCGGGGTTTTATCGGACAGACATTTTTCCTCCTATGAAGGTTATATATATATATATATATATATATATATATATATATATATATATATATATATATATATATATATATATATATATATATATTTATATATATAAATAAATTATTATATATATATTATATATATATATATATATATATATAATAATATGATATATATTATTTATATAAATATTACTCTATAATTACTATATTATATATATAAATATGAAGTGTCGGGATATGTAAACTTTAACCTATATTGTATATATATTGTAGTATAAAGTAACATAACCTCTCGCTTTGACGATTTATTGAATACCGACTTGGTTAATTGCATAACTTATTAACAATAGCTTCAGAGTGAAGCAACATTAATACACATACTAATTCTTAATATTATTATACGCCCCCATGATTTTAATATCATCTATAACCCCCGAGCGTCTCATATGTTAATCTTTCCGGCGATCTCCTCTTCTCCGTTGTTCCCTATGAAAGCTGGCCTCGACTACATTCTTCTTTCTTCTGGACGTCGATTCTCCTGAGCAGTTAAGAGTTCTCCCATTTCTTACAACTGTACTAGCATCTCCAAAATTGTGTGTCGCGCTTACATTCCATCCCGTCCAAAATGATTTTTCGAAGTTATCTGTACACAACCTCATATCTCCAACCCTGGTAGTACAATCATTATTTATTCCAGGCTTTACCCAAACTTTTTCTCCAACTGCAAACCCGCATTCCTTTTCTATATCTGGCTTTAATTCCCCCTTTTTCGGTCGGCGCCACTCATATGAGAACAGACTCTTGTACGGAACCGTTCTTCTTTTAGTCCGTTTTTAGGTGCTGAATTGTACCAAAACACTGCTTCGGCAGGTGATATTTTTTAATTTTTTCCATTCTTTTTATAGTTCTGTGAAATCTTTCTATAATCCCATTCCCTTCTGCTCTATACGCCGCTCTAAACCTTCTCTCTATTCCCAATTTTTCTCACAATTATTTTAATTTCTCAAACCTGAACACCGTTCCATTATCCATTAACAACTCTTCCATTGGTCCTCTTTCGCTTATTTATTCTTCAATTTTCTTTACAATCTCCACCACTTTCATTATTCAGTTCTTTCCAAATAATCTCCCTGGTCCACAGTCAATGACCGATAAATATGACTTCCCTTCGAAATGGGTTGCCACTCTCTTCCAATTGTCCTCAACACTTAATTTTCCCTCCTCATGCTTTGCTGGCGTAGGGTCGATACACTGACACTCTAAGCATCTTTTCACACATTTTTTTACATCCTTTCTACTCACGTTCGGGTCCCCCAGTCTTGCTAGATATAACGTCCTTTCCACCCCTTGGTGATGTCTCTCGTGCTCCTCTTTGATCTCTTCCATTGTCATACGCACAAATTTATATTTTCATATTCTTTCCTAATTAGCCAACTCCTCTTAACTCTTGTTAGACAATTCGCCTTGTTTGCTTCTGACTTTACGAATTTTATAGTCAACTCAATTCCCGTTTCATCCACCAGCTGATTTTAAGAAATTAACAAAATTATTATAATTAGAACCTCCGCCGCACCCTTTGTTTTGATTCTTGACTCTTCTTTCATTGTTGTTTCAATCCAATTCACTACTGTAGCAGAATCCGTTCTAACTTCAATCATTTCCATTCCACATTTCAGTCCCATATTAGCTACTTTTAACACTGCTTCTAGTTCAGCTACATTTACATGACCTTTATCATCCTTCTTCCTTTTCCAAGCGGCGTCCTCCACAACGTGTCCTCCAATTTCTAATACGGCTCCCAAAGCCAAATAACTCGATCACACTTTTTCACCCTTTCCATCGTTTCATTAAACAAAATTTTTACTTCTTCGCTCACCTCTTCGTCCCATGATAAGTCTTCTGTTTTTCTCTTTATAAAGCTCGTTGCCACTCTCAACCATCCTGCTACCGGATAGTGACCAACCAACTCACCGCAGACACCAAAAACCAATACTGTATTGTACTATGTAGATCTATACCTCTTATTCAACACTATAGTTTTACTACTATACATTAACACCGGTTATTATTAAAAGTGGAGAGAGGAAGGAAGTGTTATGTCTCCATGGCTTTAATTTATATATGGATGAGATGAGGAAATTTTTTTAGATAGGGTTAGCAGAGGAGGGTGTTAGACTGGTGGAAAATGGTAGAGAAAGTAGGGTACCTTGCTTATTGTACTCAGATGGTTTGGTTTTGTGTGGTGAATCTGATAAAAGTTTAAGATGAATGTTAGAAGGATTTGGCTGGTATATAAAAGAAGGGGTCTGAAAGCAAATGTGGATAAGTTATGAAGGGTAGTTGAGGAGAGTCCGCAGTGCTAAATCATGTTGGATGGTAAGCAATTGGAACGTGTATCCGAGTTTATATATTTAGACTATATGTAGGATGAAAAGGGATCATTGGGGGAAAAAAAAAGGGGGAAATTTTTATTTTTTCTGATGATGATGAGTATAGTAGGTAAGTTATGAGTGTATTGAAGGTGGTTGATACAATTAAAATATAGTGAATGCAAGGGGACTAAGATTTGAATGTGCCAACTTTTTACATGAGGATAAGTTGTTTGTGGTGTTAATATATATATATATATATATGACTATATATATCACCTATATATATCTCGTATATCTAATAACTCATAATATATATATATATTATAATATATCATACATATATAATAATTAATATATATATATATATAATAATATTATAATATATATAGAAGTAATATATATATATATATATAATATATATATATATAATTTATTTATTATATTATTAATATATATATATATATATTATATATATATATTTTTATATATAGCGTTAGTAATATATAATATATTACTATAGTTATATATATTATATATATAATATATATGTATATATATATATATATATATATAATATATATTATATATATACCGTATATTTACATTATTATTACCGTTATATACCATAATATATATAAATATATTATACTATATTATATATATATATATATATATATATATATATATATATATATATATTATTATATATAATATATATATTGTAGACCTAGTGTATCAGTGGATGGGAAAACATTTATAAGATGAAAAGAAATAATATATACGTTAACTCAGTATTCTCTCCCTTCGATTGTTTTCTTCATTATCCTTTCGACAAACAAGCTATTGTAACATTGAACTGGATGGAGATATTAAATTTGTATAGGGTATAGTGAGTAATAAATAATTATATATAATATTAGTAGGGATAATATTAATTGGTATATAATGATATATTATATATATTATAATACTATGTAGTGAAAAAATTATATATATATATTATTATATATATATATATAATATATATATATTGTGCTGAGTATAGTTGGTCATACAATGTGTTTTAATTTTTCAGTTTTTTAAATAATAATGAATAATAATAATAATAATAATAATTAATAATAAAGAATTAATAATAATAAATAATAATAAATTAATAATAATAATTAATAATAATGTTAATAATAATAATAATAATTAATATATAAAAAAAATAATAATAATAATAATAGTGATAATAATAATAATAATTAATGAATAATAATAAAATAATAATAATAATTATATAGCGTATAATAATTAATAATTAATTAATAATAATAATTAATAATTATAATAATAATCACACATCTCAACAATAATAATTAACTGAAATAGAACATTAATGTGACTAATATCACAATGTTAATAGAAAATGACTAGAAATTATACTTAATAATAATAATAAAAATAAAATATAATTATAATAGCTGGTTGGGGGCTAGGAAATTTTAATAAAATAGTATCGAAGAACTTACTTTGATACTTACACTATTATTAGTTATAATAATAAAATTTGAATTTACTAAATTCATAAAAAATTAAGTAATAATATTGTACTACAAATAATAATAATGTGTAATGGAGCAATAATAATAATGAGAGTTAAAATTAGAGCATCTGCAACTCAGAACTTTAATCAAATTTCCTAATAATAAATAAAAAATTAATAATAACCAATATAATAAATAAATAAAGATTTATTAATATCTAATAAGGAATATAAAAGAATGCCCTAATTCGACAAAATAAATAATAATAATTAATATATAATAATAAAATAATAATAATAATAATAATAATAATAATAATAATGGTATTTTACAGCTTAGACCTGGTTCATATGATGACATCGAACTAAAAATCCAGGAGGGTGATGTTCAATATTCGGGAAATTTTCACTTGACGGAGTACGAAGTTCTTCGAGTTTATCATGACCCTAACTTGTGTTGCAAACGTTCTTGTCAAAATGGTAAGAAAATAATGAAAAGTCATCCCATTTTTATTCATTATACTTGTTGCTGATCTCCTTTTCGATTACCATCAGCATAAAGTCAGTCGAATACCAGGCGAAAATCAGTTGAACGTCAGCCGGAAGTCAGTTGAACACCAGGCGAAAGTCAGTTGAACGCCAGTCGATAGACAGTCGAACACCATCCGAAAGTCAGTCGAACGCCAGTCAAATTGTATCCCAAACTAAAGTCAGCCGAAAGATCAGCCTAACATCAGCCGAAAAAGGCTGTCGATTAGAACTGCAAATGTTTCGGTCATGTTTTACATGGCGCCAAGGAACATCCGTTTCTTTAATAGCCGAATCTATGACTTATTTTATCTATCATAGGCCTGGTTTACATTGGTAGAATAAATTCAGTAAATAAACTTAGAAGAGGTAAATACCGAGTACATAACGGTGTTCAACTCGTTCAGAGCAATTTACACCATGTTTTTTAAAAGCGAATAAAGAATCTGCGAAGCCAGTCTTTTCGGATATGGTATACGAATTTAAAAGGAAAAAAAATCTCCACATTCGGTTTTATATTATTATTATTATTATTAATATTTATTATTATTATTATTATTAATATTATTTATTATTATTTATATTATTATTATTATTATTTATTATTATTATTATTATTATTATTATTATTATTATTATTATTATTATTATAATTATTGTGATAATGTTATACAGCTTTCTTTTTTTAGCCCTTCTCAAAAAAAAAGATAAACCGATATCAAAGTTTAGTTTGCCTATAGTATTTGTTTGAAACAAAGGAATAATTTATTTTTATTTTATCATTTTTTTTTAATCTCAATTTTTTATTATATATATATTATATAGTATATTTACTAATATTATTACTATATATATATTATATACGTATTTATTGATTATATATACTATATGAATATATAGTGATGTTATATATATTTAGTTATATATATATTATATAGTAATATATATATATATATATGATCAGAATTAATGTCTCAGTGCCTTCTAGACTCCCGTAGTTAGGTATTGATAAAAATAACCCTTTAAGTAAATTTCACACTGCTGTGGATTGAAACCTGGGCCCTAGCAGATGACCGTGTAAGTGTTTGACGGACTACGCCGCGATGGACTAAAAGAAGAACGCGTCAAATCTTCCTGTAGTGAATGTATCACCCACCAAACAGGAACCACCAAACGCGCTCTCCCGTCCACCACACTCCGGGCGTAGGGTCAAGACAGAGCAGCACCGCGACAGAGTGAATTATTTATGTGATATCAGGGGAATATAATTATTTGATCAGATAACTTGCTCATTCTTCCTTACAACCTCATCGCAGTGTGATAGGTATTGATAAAAATAGAGCGCGCTGTGGTTCCTTGTTTGGTGGGTGATATTATTCACTACAGGAACATTTCTCGCGTTGTTCTTTTAGTCCATCGTGGCGTAGGTCGTCACAAACACTTACGCTCAGGTCATCTGACGCTAGGCCCAGTTTCAACCAGCAGAGTGATATATTTACTTAATATCATGAAATACAATTTAAATTTTTTGGTATGTATATTTTGTTGTATTTTATTTTATTTTTAATCTTATATAAATAATGATGGTTTTAATTCTTTTAATGTGAGATAGTACGGTATTATATATATAAATATATATATATATATACCAATCGTCTACACGTTGCTATATTATACGAGATTTATAGTACTTGACCGTTCATTCGTCCATTCACTCGACCAATGTAAACCAGGCTATAATATTGAAATATCGTTTGCAAGGTTATAGTAAAACCTATTGGTCTACCCGTTTTATATTGAAATTAAAATAAATAACCAATACTTTTATTAGGTTGACCAAAACTATAGCTATTTTAAGTTGTTTTTTATTATTACTCTATTATTATTAATTCAATTTATTGTTATTTATTTTTATTATTATTTAATTATATATTTCTTCTATATTAAATTAATTATTATTATGTATATTATTATTATGTGATTAATTTATTTTCCCTTTTTATGAATTTATTATCACTAAGATTATTCTATTGTTCTATTTTAATTATTTATATTATTTTTAAGTTATTATTATTATTATTATTAATTATTATTATTATTACTTTCATATATTATTTATTATATATTATTATTATTATTATTATTATTATTATTATTATTATTATTATTATTATTATTATTATTATTATTATTATTATTATTATTATTATTATTATTATTATTAGTAGTGAGTGTGTTCGATAGTAGTTCACGTTAGGTAGATAGTAGTTAAGTAATAAGTTTAGTAGATAAGTAGTACGATATAGTAAAGTAGTAGTTAGTTAATCAGTGAGTCAGCTTATAAGTGTTAATATTCAGGTTTCAAATCATTTATTTTGTACTCCTATAGGATACAATAGAATCCCCAGTCAAAATGATACTATATCGGGGGTGAGTGATCAGAATCGAGCTGTGCGCGCGGTCTGCCTGTACCATTTTCACTTATTCAGCACTTTCATTCCAACTTCTCTTATTAACATTATCGCCTACCTTTCATTCTTCTTTTGTGAAGAAGATTTCAGCGTAAGTTAAATTGATTTATTGATATTGAAAGCAGTTGGTATAATGATGAGTTTATATATGGGTGGTAAAGGAGGATGGGAAGATCACTCAAACAAGGGGGGGCTTTTTGTCTGTATTTCAACATGCAGGGTGAAAGAATGTAACACAAGAGCTTTATTTATACCGTTTTATTATCCATGAGACACTACGGAATGATTTAATTGATTAAATATAATAATATGTAAGTATAGTAGTTATGCTACCTTTTACTTCAATTGAATTCATACAATCTTACTCACCAACCTACACCACCCAACGCACTTCGTTTCAAATGACCAGTGAAATAAATATTTTCCAATCGTTTTTAATTGGATACGTTAAGTTAGAGCTCATTGTATTATATTTTTAATTTGCTTTACTTTTAACAAAAATTTTTTCAGTCTAAGATTAATCATTCTGACCTTTTCTCCGTTTAGCGACGAATGAAACATTTCCTTTCAAAAATGTTCTTGTTACGGGGGAGAAACTTGCCTAGTGAGATTTAGTATTAAATACCGAGAGAGAAAATTTCGAGGAAGAATAAATTTGTTATCAAAATGAAGTTAGCTGTTCACCACGCCATTCCAAGCTCAGACAAATAACAAGCAAAGCTTTTCTTCAAATGTCCGCAAAGTTGTAGTTGTGAGGAATAGTTCGAGCCTGAACAATGCTAAACTACCCTGTTTCTTTTATTATTATTATTATTATTATTATTATTATTATTATTATTATTATTATTATTATTATTATTATTATTATTATTATTATTATTATTATTATTATTATTATTATTATTATTATTATTATTTTATTATTATTATTGTGGTTATTATTATTGTGGTTATTATTATTATTATTATTATTATTATATTAGTATAATTAATTTTATTGGCAATATCTTTATTATTATTTAGTATTATTATATTTATTATTATTATTATTATTATATTATATTATTATTATTAATATTATTATTATTATTATTATTATTATTATTATTATTATTATTATTATTTTATTATTATTATTATTATTATTTTTATTATTATTATTATTGGAATTTTTTTAATATGAGCAATTTATTATTATTATTATTATTATTATTATTATTATTATTATTATTATTATTATTATTATTATTATTATTATTATTATTATTATTATTATTATTATTATTATTATTATTATTATTGTTATTATTTTATTATTATATTGATATTATTTTATTATTATTATGTATTATTATTATTATTATTATTATTATATTATTATTATATTTTGATTATTTTATTATTTAATATTATTATTATTATTATTATTATTATTATTATTATTATTATTTTGCTGAAGCTGTTTTAGTGTGAGTTAACCTCCCAATTTACTGATGGCTGAAGAGATGTTCGATTATTTTGATTATTGAATTTGAATTAAATTTTCCTTTTATGTTTCCATCGCAGGATAGAATTATGGTACCATTGACCGCTATTCTGGTTCTAACTTCTCTCTTTAACCAAACTTCCTCGTCCCTACCAAGGACTCCATACTTAAAATTAATTGATGTATGGTTCTTGGCTAGCGCTATTTATATATTCCTTATCATACTCAGTCAGACGGCATTGGACAGAATTTCAAAATTAGAAAATTCAGGAATTTCAAAAAATTCCAAAATTTCAGAAATTTCAAAAAATTCCAAAATTTCAGAAATTTTAAAAAATTCCAAAATTTCAATAATTTCAAAAAATTCGAAAATTTCACAAGGTAAGTTTAACTTTTGAGCATAGAATATTTTTATATAAAAATTTAAAAACTTTAAAACTAATAAAAATCAAAATAATTAAAAAATTAAAAATTAAATTAAATTTTAAAATTTAATTAAAGTTTTTTACAATTTTAAAGATAAATTAAAAAAAAAAAAAAAAAAAAAAGGTTTTAGTCCTTTTCGAATTGAAATAATTAATGAACTAATTGTTTTAGGCTAAATTTTACTTGCTTTATTTTATTTTTATTTTAATTGCTTCATATAATAATAATAATAATAATAATAATAATAATAATAATAATAATAATAATAATAATAATAATAATAATAATAATAATAATAATAATAATAATAATAATAATAATAATTATAATAATATTTTCTAATTATTATTATTATTATTATTATTATTATTATTATTATAATATTATTTATTATTATTATTATTATTATTATTATTATTATTATTATTATTATTATTATTATTATTATTATTATTATTATTATTATTATTATTATTATTATTATTAACAGGGAACCCCAAAATAAATCTCCCGCATCATCAAGAAATCATAAAGCAAATTAACAACTGGATTCTCGACGAAGATAGTCTTTCTAAGAGCAGGAAATGTAAAAATAATAATAATAATAATAATAATAATAATAATAATAATAATAATAATAATAATAATAATAATAATAATAATAATAATAATAATAATAATAATAATAATAATAATAATAATAATGTTGGTAATAGTAAATATATTGTAGCTAATATATTGCTAATTTCAAGATGGCGGTCTGCTAACTTTTGGTGTAAAATTGTTTTTCTTCTTTTGTTGGTAATCTTTATTATAATTTACTGGTGTTCAGCTATGGCTCACTACTTTAATGTTTAAATAAACAAATGTTTAAATTAAACAGGGTGTATTTAATAATAATA
>JABUQX010083421.1:5000-7500 GCA_015478945.1 Trachelipus rathkii | reverse complement strand
CTCTCTCTCTCTCTCTCTCTCTCTCTCTCTCTCTCTCTCTCTCTCTCCTCTCTCTCTCTCTCAATATATAATAATAATAAGAATTATAATAACATAACAATGATAATTACTGACTAATACATAATAGTATAAGACAATCATAATATTATGAAATAAATAAAATAGTACTAATGGTATAATAATAATAATAATAATAACAAAATCAAATCAAAAATATTTTATTCTCACTAATAGATTACATGGTTGTGTTTACATATTTATATTAATACAAAATAATAAATAGATGAGAAAAGGGCTACTAGGGGGACGTTTTCGTCCATTTGAGCCCAAAATAATAGCTAATAAAGAATAACATTTTGACAATAATGACATAATACAATAACAATAGCAATAATAAATAGAAGTTAATAATACTATAAATAATTAATAACAATAATAATCAATAATAATAATAATAATAATAATAATAATAATAATTAATAATATAATAATAATAATTAATAATAATTAATAATATAATAATAATAATAATAATAAATAATAAACAATAAATTAATAATAACTAATAATAATAAATATATAATAATAATAATAATATAATAAAATATTAATAATTAATAATAATAATAATTAATAATATAATAATAATAATAATAATAATAATAATAATAACTATAATAATAATAACAATAATAATAATAATAATAATGATTAGATATTAATAATAAAATTTAATAATAATTAATAATAATAATTAATGATAATAATAATAATAATAATAATAATAATAATAATAATAATAATAATAATAATAATAATAATAATATAATATAATAATAATAATAATAATAATAATACTAATAATAATATTAATGATAAGTAAATAAATAAATAAAATAATAATAATAGTTAAATATACTGAATAAATAATAATAATAATAAATATATAATAATATGAATATAATAATAATATAATATTATAAGTAATAATAATAATAATAATAATAATAATTAATAATAATAATAATATAATAATAAGAATATTAATAATAATTAGATTAAAAATAATAATAATAATAATAATAATATAATTATATTTCACATTTATTATTTCACATTATATCAATACTATACAAAATGGTATTAAAATAATAATAATAATAATTAATAATAAAATAATAATAATAATTAATATAATAATAATAATAATAATAATAATAAATAATAATAATAATATAATAAATATAATAATAATAATAATAATAAATAATAATAATAATAATAATAATAATAATAATCATAATAATAATAATAATAATAATTAATATATAATAATAATAATAATAATAAATAGGTTAATAATAATAATAAAAATAGCCGCTAATAATAATAAGAAGGAGAATAATCGTTGTAATAAATTTAGAAGCGAAGAAGAATAATTAATAATATAATAATAATAATAATAACACATAATAATAGATAATAATAATATAATATAAAAATAATAATAATTAATAAATAATATATAATAATAATAATATAAAGGATCATATAAGAATAAGATTCCCAGAGCGTGGTAATTATAAATAGTACATACATAATAATAATGATCAATACCTATATAATAATAATATAATTAATAATAATAATAATAATAATAATAATAATAATAATAATAAAATAATAAATATAATAAAATAATAATAATAATAATATAATAATAATAATGAATTAATAATAATAATATAGAATAATAATAATAATAATAATAATTGATAATAATAATTAATAACAATAAAAGTAATAATAATAGAATAATATAATTATAAATATAAATAATAAATAATAATTAATAATAATAATATAATAATAATATTAATAATATAATAATAATAATATATAATAATAATAATAATAAAAATAATAAAATAATAATAAAATTAATAATAATAATTAATTAATAATGATAATAATAATTAATAATAATAATAATAATAAAATAATAATTAATAATAATATAATAATAATAATAAATATAATAATAATATAATAATAATAATAATAATATATTTAATAATAATAATATTAATAATAAAAATAATAATAATAATAATAATCAATAATAATAATAATAATTAATAATAATATAATAATATAATAATTAATCAATAATAATAATAATAATAATAATAATAATAATAATAATAATAATAATAATAATAATAATAATAATAATAATAATAATAATAATAATAATAATAATAATAATATAATAATAATAATAATAATAATATAATAATAATAATAATATAATTAATAATAATAATAATAATAATAATAATAATATATAATAATAATAATAATAATTAATAATAATAATAATAATAGTAGTATTGGGACGTCCGGACCGCTTACCTCGATTTCTCAAAAAGTATAAGAGATATAGGTCTGAAACTTGGAATATAATCTATATATGGGATAAGCACGAACCGTAGTAAAT
>JABUQX010083420.1:0-30119 GCA_015478945.1 Trachelipus rathkii | reverse complement strand
TGCTGCCTAAAGACGAGAATCCTTTCATGTAATGGCATGAAAATGGGCCAAGGTTTCCATTTTTATCAGTGCTTGCAACAATATTTATCGCCCCCCTCATCAGTCGAGGGCGAGCGTAGTTTTGTGGAGGTGGGAATGTAAAACCCCCAAAAGAACAGGCTCTCGCGAGAACTAGTGAAAGTTTAATATTTTTACATCACAATTTGGAATTTGGAATTTGAGTATTGAATTTTTTTTTTTTTTTACAGAAGATAAAACACCACCGCTCACGGGCAGAGCCCTCATTAGGAGGGGGGGTGTACTCAATTTTACGTCTGAGCAGGACGGAGCCAAGCCCAAAGGAGAGAATAGCTCAACATTCTCCCACCCGACCAGTGCGAACCTGGGACCCTCTCTATGTTTGACGAGTCTTCCACTGAGCTACCGGGTGGCTTTTAGTAAATATAATACAAAAAAAATTCATTACATACATATATAAATAACATAATAAAAAAAATTTTTTATAAATAAAATACTATTACTGTTAAAAAGTGTTCACTATATTTCAACCACAAATTCAATACCTAATAAGATATCAATCAGCTTATAATCACTGGTGTATTTAAATAGTGTATTATTATATACATAATACGTATGCTACCATGATGTTAACCTATATTAATATTTCTAACACTATATTTCACTACTATGCACAACTACTCACCATATTAAAATTTTACCTCCACTTTCACTACTGTCACTATTATTACTAGACCAAGCATTCACGAAAATTGATTTGAAAGGGTGGGTGTTTTAAGACCATACTTCAGAGGAAGAGAGTTGGTAAACTTTTCTGTAACGACTCGGGACGATTGCCATGGCGAACGTAACTTCCTTCTCAATGTATTATTATGATATCTATCTTTATCTTTGACATTAATAATTTTTCTGTCATGTTTGATTAGCTTTGGTTTTGATATTTGTTTTTGTTTTTGTTTTTTGTTGTTTTTTTTTTTGGCTTTTCAGCTGATTATTTGAGTCTCTCTTCATTATTTTTATTCTAATATTAGTAGCTAGTTAAAGAATCTTTCTTGTAAGGTTTCTTGTTTGTTAATACTTACTGGACAATGGAAATGGAATATTTTTTGATAAAACATAGTATTAAAAGTTTATTATATATAGTTGATTTATTTTCTTAAAGGAACTATTTTAATTTATAAAATAATATACTGGCACAACCAAATATGAATAAATGGTGACTAAGTATTGGTTGCACGGAATGGCAATCCTGAGTTGCTAGCAGTACACAAATGTATCTATCTGAAATCTGTGATTATTATATTAATTAAAGCATCGGTATCGGTACCTATAAAAATGGAGTATCGGTATCGGCCTCTTTTCTGGTATCGGTACATCTCTAACAATTACCCAATTTCCTACATTTCAAATTATTAATTATTACACATGAACATCAAATTCTTTTTCTTTCATATTAATTCTTCCTCGGAAGTTATTGGAGGTGGTAGCTAGAATGACACATTTTATGCGCAGTTTTACAATTTGGTGTTACAAGGTTAAGTCCAATTCGTTGATAAATTTTGTGATTTGGGTGCAATTCTTTGCAAACGCCACCTCTGAGAAAGGCATTAAATACCTTTTAGTCTCAAAAATATTTCTCAATCAATTCTATCCTTACAGCTTCAAAATTGTTGGATTCAAAATTTGCTATAACTAATATATTCGTCATCAAAAGGCTATAAAAGAAACTTACAAATACGCAATGAATTCTAGACGCCTCTTGATTATATGCCATGAATGTTCATATATCTGCAACACATTTTGCATCATAAATCCAAAGAACATAGATTTGTTTTTGTGATTAAATCACCGACTCAGGTATCGTTCTTTCCTTCAATCGTTTTTATTTCGTCACCTTTAATTAAGTGGGTCTTATATAACTGTTTCATCAACATATTGAGATGTAAACTGGTATTGTTATTTGTTAATTCGATCTAATATTTAATACACACTGATCACGACGATCAAAAACTATTGAACAGAAAGTGACAGGCAGAGTAGGCTAATTACGGTAATTGCAATTGGAGCAAATTGTTCAAAGAATTTATTTAAAAAAATATAAGCATTAACAATTTCTATAGCGAAGATCAAACAAAACGATATTAGCATTTAATTTCCCCTATCCTCTTTATAGAAGAGCAAGAAACTGTAATGAGCGCTATTTACTAGCCTTATTTAGTGTTTGCAGTTTCTTTACACAGTACATCGTAAGTTAGGCCTAAGTTCTTTTCTCAAAATATGTCATTTATTTACTATGTTCTTCAATATCCAAGTGAATTCACTAGTATATCTTATATAATATATATTATAATATTATATTAATATATATTTATATAATTATATTATATTATATATAAGTATATTTATATTATATATATTATATATATATATATATATTATATTTTATATCATTTACTCTCTAAAATACTCAATATAGATGTTTAATGTACTTCGTATGTTTTAGATATACTCAATATTAAATTGTTATAAATAACTAGCTACTATTATTGTATAGCTAGATACTATGTCTCATAATATAAATTTGATAGTTAGTCATTTTAATTTAATCAAACTGCTCCTATATAAATCATAATATTGAGCTGTAGAAGAAGCGTGTATGTACGGTCTCCAACCTCAAATTTTCTTTGTTTGCACTGTATAATGGATGCTTACTCTAAGCTCTCGACAATGGTATATCTTAGGACTCGCATATTTACATTATCGAATTACATAGAACAAGGAAGCAACTATGTGTTGCGTACTGTGAGTTATTAGACAACATACCTTTTCGCGTCGGACAGTTTACAGAGGTTGTTTAAGTATATTCTTATGACAACATGATTTGTCAAATGCGGGAAGGTGAACAAAGGTTATCAATGGAATGAGAGTGAGCTTTCTAACTGGACTCTCTGTGATTATCAGTGTTATTTACTCACAGATAGACAAATGGCAGTCTTCATGCCAACATAGATTCGTCAACATACACATGCACTAGATGATTTCTAGCACATCTATTAGTGTTATGTCTTGTGCATTGGATTCGCAGTTCTGTGTCGAAATGTATCATTGATGTGTGCATAAGATCGCTTCAAATTACGCACAGAGATTGCTTTTGATTGCTGTGTATATTTTTTTAGTCGTTCTTGTGCTTTTTGGTTATGAAATAAAATTCTCTCTTATGCATCGTTTTGGTATTTATGACTTTCCGTTTTGTTGGTAAATTGTAATGATCTGTACGTTGTTTGTCTAAGATCTCGCTATTATTTCTCATTAACTCCTTTTGTGTTTTATCCGAAAAATTGGTGCATTAATAAATATTTAAATCTAAGAATTTTAATCCTAGGATATCGACTATATTCCTAGTGGTTCAAGTTATCTCTCTAAAAAAGGTTCACATACCCATTAGTTTTATATTTTTTCTTTCAGCTAGATTATTTTCAGAAGTTACTTCATACATAATTTTAATTTTATTCGTGTACGGCCTAATATATAGAAATTAAGCCAGTTAGATGGTATTAGAATTATCATATGCACATGATATAATTCAATAATTACTTTGCTTTGGTGAAGCCTAATAAGTATGAATTTAATATTATCAGCCGATATTCTTATTTGTATGTTCATGTTATATGCATCAGTGCATTCTTCCGGTTAATGCAGGCTTGCTAGACTAACAAATATCTACATAAACCGTACACAAGAAATTTTAACGGTATACTTAGATTATCATTAATCAGTAGAGCAATTGTGTTATCTTCGAGAAATTATATAAATCGGGTAAGATTTAGAAATCGTATATAATAATAACTGGCTATTGTTAACATTATAAATTGTTTAAAAAATTGTTGAAAAATTTGCAGTTTTTATTCATAAATTCAAGAGGTGTTAAATATAACTCCGGTGGAGACGTTTAAAGATATGTGCATGTAGTGGTTGGACTCTCTCTGGTTTGATTTTTTAGGCGTGCGTTATACGAACATAAGGTGACATCGGAATTTAAAGCAGAACGAATTTGTATTTTGTCGGGGTTTCTGTTAGGCGTTAGCTACCGGGGACAGACGCCAATTCCTCCGTCGGCTGAACCCTAAAATTATGCCGGATAGTGACAAAGAAGATTAATAACTAGTCTGTCTTCAATTATATATATAAGCGGTATTATATTGGACACATTTTTATATCCTCGAGGACAAGTGGCTTACGTTTATAGATAGTTTTCTTAAGGTCTTCAGAGTAGCTGCTAGAATGATTGTTTCACTATTTTGGTAATTATGAGGTTATTAATATTAATTTTCTGAAGGTGGATTAGATTATTTTTAGTTTGCTCGATTGAAGAGTTATCTTCTGATAATCCTCAGCAAGTATTTATTTTATTATTTCTGTATTTGATGATTATGGATTTTGTTAATGATGATTTTTCGAGATTATCGCTCGGCGAGTTAGGCAAAGTTATTCGATAGTATTTATGTGGGTAGAGAGGGGAATCATAATAATAGGATTTTACGCTCACTGTACCATAGAGAGGTATTGCGAATTGAACTCAAGTTCCTGATAGTCGGAATGGACTATTAAACTCATTAGTATAACTACTATATGAATCAATATAGTTATATAAGCTACTATGATATATAGTTCATGAGGTGTAATGAGTGCACTAAATTCTGATAGGTATGTTTTCTCATGATAGAGGAGAATATGTTGAGATCCCGCAACAAACAGAGTTTGTTGCGTTTTCGATGCCATTTTACATGCCGGACATAGAACGGGCATACATTAAATGCGGAATGTCTTCCTTGTTAGGATGAAATATTGAAACAACTTAAACCTTATCCTGTAAAGATACAAGGGTATTATGGTGGCAGTACGTATAAAGGATAGTCAATGGATGGGGTCCTGATCGGGGTTTGGGGAGAAAATATACAACGATGGATGAGTATGGTGAAGGTACACTTACACCTTAACTTTTACAACTCATTCCACGGTAATGTGATTGATTTGAAAAAGACTTCAGTTAAGATAATTGTATAGGTATTACATATAATTGCAATTATTAACGGTTACATTGCCTTAACATAGTGTGTGTACCACACAGAATATTGAATGTTTATTTTAAGCTTAAATATTTTTTGAAGAAATTAATGGAAAAGAATTGATGAAGCTTTTAGAGATAAAATTAAAACCGGTTTTGTATTTTTTTTAGTGAGATAAATATTAAATTATGATATTACAATATGGTTCTCTGTAAAAATATGTATTTAAGTAATGTTTTATTTCTGGTTTAAATTGAACTGAGTACATAGGGTGTTTCAGATTTAGTTAAGTACCTTATCGAAGACACAAAAGTTGATCGGGTAGACTATACATTTTTATCTTTATTGAAAGGGAAAGTATGTGAGTCTGCAGCACTGACCTTGCAAACATTCTAGACTCAGGGATGACTAGATTGATTGACCTGTAGTACACTAAAGAATAAATTTCAAAGAGGAAAGTAAGACAATAAGTCTTATGTCTATGACTGGATGGAATAATAGGATAACAGCATTTCTGTTGCAAGACAGCTCATCGTATCAGAGGAGCATTTAATTAAGTTCAGCCTGTTTCAGGTTTTGATTGTCAATTTATATACTTATTATTTCTATTTAATGTACTTAAAATCAATTTTTAGTAGACTTGTTTATTATAGGCTTAAACAATTTTTACTTTGTTAAATATTTTATAATGCTTTAATTATTTAATACGTACTATATTATATATTTATTTTATATATTATATTAATATGATATTGATTTTATTATTGGATAAGACAGCTGCGTTTCTCTAAAAAGTTGGTCATTCGAGAAATTTTCTTCCTCTAGGTGGTGGCGCGTTGGCTGAATTGCCCTTATCTCTGGTCTACGTCATTATCATCTTTGGCTCGTGAAGCCAATGGAGGCTGGAGTGATTAGTGCATTACGTTGTCTCGCCCACGAATCGACACCTTGTCTAGTCAGGCATGCAGAAGGGATCTCAATATAAATCTACTTAGTGGTGCTACTATACTAAGGTGTGAGTATCGGTTAGATAATGGATATAGTATTGTATATGTAATAGGAGGTAATTGTAGTTAATAGATTATGATAAGTATAGTATAGTATATGATAGATTGTATAGAGTATGATATGATATAGATATAGTATATTAAAGTGAGACATACCATTATAATAAAAACTAAGGTTATTATATGGCCAGCGGTTATTCGGTTTATGTTGATATGTATCGTTAAGAGACATATTATGTACAGGTAAAATCGGATTGTACATTGCTGGCATGCTGGTCCAAAGATTTTTGCCCTGGGAATGTAAAAAAAAAAAGAAAAGAAGCATATATAGTCTCAAATAATAGCTACGGCGGAAGGAACTACATTTCTTATGGAATCCGTGGGGTAATCACATAAGAAGATGTAAGAATAGAATAAGGGTAAAAACTATTATTGTAGGATTAACCCTTAGTGAATTAGTTATTAGATAGCCTATTTAGAGACCTTTTATTTAGTTTCTGCGATAAGATAGGATGGACGTTACTATTATATTTGCTTCTACTGACGGCCACTAGGGGTGCCTCCGCAGCCGGGGTGTGACCAACTTCAGCGGGGGTACGATTTTGCCGGATACCATAGGAGGGCGTGGAGGAACTCGCCGGGCGGACGACCCAGATTCAAGACAGGCTGGGGGGGGGTTCCGGGGACCTGCGGAGGGGAGGTTTAGTGGTGAAGCGCTACTGCGATATTTCGGGAAGAGACGAGACGATCGCTCCGATGCTTTCGTGCCCAATCGGGTTGCGTACCCTTGGGTATTCTAGTAAGATATTAAAAAAATAAAAATTTTATAGAATTCTATGTTATTTTATTAACGAGTAACGTATATAAGGTCTTAAATAGGCTCTTTCTATCTTTACTATATTGATTACATATTTAGTTTATTGTATGTGTTATATTTTTTATTATTCTTATTGAAATTTTACCAGATTCCAGAAGTATTCCTTTTCGCTGTAGCTGTTGTAGGTTTTTTGAGTATTTTTGATTTTTTTTTATTTTTTTGTTTCTTTTTATTGTGTGTTATTTTTTTTTGTTTTTTTTTCCAGTGGTTCCGAGGTGCGAATGAAGTTTAGCACATTTGCAGTTTCATGTATTCTTGTCTTTATGTTTAGCGATTTATGTATTGGTGATTTTTAAGAGCAGTGAGCTATTTGAAGAATTAATCACGTGAGAGCGCTGAACGCCTGGTCATGACCAATTACGAGTGTAAACGTAACATAGCTATATAATAGAATTAAGTAAAGGTATAATATATGATTCAGGGGGCCTAGTCACGGTTGTCAATCCAAGTCAAAGCACGTAGGTGGTGTAATTATAAGGTATAGCCAGGTAGTGGGATGTGACTAAACAGATGTAGACTTGCAGTAGCTTATAGGGTACGGGTATAAGATTATAGGCAGAAGCGGGCGGGCAGTATTATGCTATATATGGCCGTGGTTAGTGGCGTAATAAGTATATATACCGTTAGATCTCCCCGGATATTCCTATATATATGAGAGTACGGTCTATTCATGTATAGCCAGGTGGCTAGTGTGTGTGTGTATGTATTGATACTAAACTTTAAGTAGCTATATATGAGTATATATTTAGTCGATATTAATTATATATATTTGATATATAATATAGGGTATATATATTATATGTTATGAAATATTGTATATATAGTATATATGTATGTTTTATATATATTGTATGTTATTATTTTAGTACTATACAGTAATGTTTTATCAGTTTTGCTATGATAAATTACTATGTCCCAACTACTACTTAGCTTACCGCGTAGGATGGTGGTTGCTTAGCCATATTGATCGATGCTGAATATTGGAAAAAAAGAAAAAAAATCGGAAAACGCAGTAACAGCGAGGAGTGGTGCTGGGAATCGACCGACTTGGGAAAAGAAGAAAAAGTGGGGGAGGGGGTGGGCGATAGGCGTGTGTGGGAGTCTTGAAGAAGAGCGTCTGTAGAAAGGGCCGGGTTGGTGTTTCGAAAGATACCAGGGATTCGCTCGAGTGGAGATGCGGGCGCGGCCTTCCGGAATAGGAGGCGAAGGCCCCCCGGGTCCCGGACCCCCGGTTCTGGTGATTGGGGGGCGGGTCGCCGCCCGCCGACCGGGGAAGGCCCCCCGGGGCCCGTCGGGCCCGGCCCACGCCGCCGGATATACAGAGAGACCTACGTCCGCGCCGGGCGGGCCCCCAAAGCGGGGTGGGGTAAGTGGAAACAATGTGAAGGAGCCAAATATTATATTGGATGCGTATATATAGATAAGTGATATATATAGTAATATAACTGAGTGTTAAATAGAGGATAGCGAATATATGTGATTATGATAGTGATAAAGATTGATAATATAATAAAATTATATATAGTGATATATGAAATATATATATTAGAAGTGTATTGGTTAAATAATGATAGATATGGAAGATCTTTAGTGAAACAAAAACGTAGAATTTATTATAATAGGAAATATAAGGTATATTAGGGTAGTAAGCGAATGGCGGGTATCATAGGTACTGATAGTGGAGCTAGGGTGGTATCGGTAGGCGTGTATGGTATTTATTATAAGGATAGTGAGGTATATATATATATATTATATAGCCGGTACTATATTAGAAACAGGAGTATTATAAGGTGATCGGTTGTCAGTTGGTTGTTAGGGATATAGCTAGACCTGAGGAAAGATGGGCGGATCGAAATCAATCACTCCGTTTCTTTCTCATCCGTTCGATATATCAATCGCTCAGTCACAGTCACTCGTTTGTTTGGTTTTGGCTTATACGAGTGAGGTGTCAAAAAGGTTGTTGACCGAAGCATTGTATTTCTTTCAAGATCAAAAAAAAGAATTTCAGTTTATTTCTAAAAGTTTTAGCGTGTGGACAGCTGTTTTTTAGAATAATCTAAAGGTGTCTGCGCTTATGACTTTATATTTATCCTAACAAAGAACTGGCGAGGTTTTAGAGAGTACCGTGGTGACTCGACAAATTGTCGATATTTTTTCAAGGTTGCATTTGTATGTGATGGTTATCTAACTAATATGTTTAAGAGATTCCTAGTTATGCTCAAGCGGAGATTCATTAAGAATACTCTCACCATCTCAAGTTCGACGTCATCGTTTTCATGCGATAGGAATTCAAGTCCAGTCAAATTTCATCAATTGCCTAAAAAAAATAAAAATACCTCATTTTTGTGTGGATACTTCACAGTTGGTGATGCTTACAGAGGAATGGCCAATTTTCTTTCAAAGAATGACACTTGATTCTCAAGTTAATCTTTTCCCAAGTTCTATCTTTTAAATTTCTAGGCAGCAGGCGACCATTCTTAATTTAAGATTTGATTCTAAAATTGAATTTGATGTTCTGTATTAGTTTCTTCTTCGGTGTTGGTTAGTTACAGGTCTGGATAACTAATTAGGGTTCTATTGTTAACCGATCTCTGGCATGTTTGATCACAAGGAGTTGATAATCGAGTTCACCTCAAAAAATTAAGCGACTCCTTTTTTGATGGATATTTCCAAAGCTAGAATAATTTAAATTAAGAACAATGTGTTATTTAATGTGCGGTTTGGTTTATTCTATAGATAAGGTAGTATAGTATATATACGTAGTAGGTATATTCGTAGTATGGCCGTATACTGATATATGATGATGTAATATATATTAAAATGTAGTAGTATATAATGATTAATTAGCTATGAGCGTTAAGGCTTAGGTAGTGTATGGTTAAGGTATAGGTAGTGAATATATATATATTTATATTATATCAGGATAATGTTGACCGTAAAAAATATTGGTAGTTGCATTTTGCATTTTACTTAAAAAACACTTATATTATATATATTTATATATATATATTATATATATATATAATTTCTATTATATATAATATTATATAATTATGTAATATAGATTATATATAGATTAATAGTATATAACTATAATAGATTTATATATATGGTGATTATGTAACACCACCGATAGCAGAAGTAGTGAGGAAATTGACTGTGTGTTTATGCGGTTCGGCGAAAAGGGTAGAAGAGCGGTGGCGTCGTCTGTTTACTTCACCAACCACATGAGGCATTGATGACGGTAAGCATTAACTTAGTATAACCACAATATAAATGTTAGAAAGAAACACTCTTCCGAATCTTTGCATTTTTTTACAAAGAAAGATTATGTAAACTTTCTTCACCTAGGGCTTCAGGGCTGCGAGACCCACTGTGATTTGTTAATTGGTTATCCCCTGAACAAACCGACTATCCTCCTTCAAACCCGAATTCACTCTATTAATGACCGTTTCTTCATCCGCCTCTGCACCAACTCACATTCCTCCCTCAGGCATTCCTTTACTTACTAATCACTTCTTCGTTCCAAGCGGTCGATTCCACACTCACTATACGTTACCACGCTTCATCGCTCCTTTACATGAACCTTAATGTACGTGTTTATTCTTCATTTTACTCTTTCTTACCACCAACCCTATCGTTAATTCTATTTTATCATTCGTCCCAACTAACACCCTAAGATTTGTCTTCCGTATTTACTTTATTTAATCTTATTAGACATGTTTATATGTACAACCAAGTACATATCATGCACTGCGATCACTTTCCTTTACATTTTAAGATTTACCGAATACCTCATACAATTGTTTCTTCTTCCGTTCCTTTTCAATACCATATCTAAAAAAATTCAGACTTTTCGTGTACCAATAACTCGCCCGGATGTCTTATCACATACCTTCTTTGTTACTTTCAACCATTTTCCCCCTGCCCCTCTTATCTCATTCTTATTATTGTCAATAAAAGAAGTATTTTTCTTCTGACATTTAATTGTTGCCGTTTTCGCCGGAATTTCAGTGTTCCCTTCCCCTTCTGAGAAAGCTGTAATCGAACCGTCAAGTGTTTCTTGAATAAAAAAAACTAAAACAGACTATCTATTTTGCAAGAGATTTCTTCTATGTTGCCGCTTTTATGCTTTATACGAAATTCACTTGGAGCCTTTAGTGTCATTGACTCATTTATGTTACCACCTGACCCGGAGCTCGTCTATTTAAAAGGATTAACCTTCTTAGAAACCATAGGGCAGAAGACGTTTTCGCTTAGCTGCTTTCGTCGAGAAAGAACTTTATGGCCAGGATTTTTTAATGAAGTTTGATAAAATTTGACTTCAACAAACCTTTTTTCCTCTAGATAGCGGGAACTTTTTTTCTCAGTCAAATTGTGTTTGCAACAACACTAAGGGACGTTTTTAAAAAAATTGTAGAATTTTTTTTACTTTTTATCATATAATGATTTAACCGTTTAAGTATGTTAAAAATCGCAATGCTGTGACTTGGGAATGAAAACAACCACATGCCGCCGACACAAGGGATGCACGGAGGGAAGAGATGAGGTAAGAGAGAGCGTAGAAGGCACTCAAAAAAATAACGAAGATAAGCAAATACATTTTATTTAAAGGAAAGTCGCGTCTTTTCTTTGTGATTGAGCAATTTTATCAACTTTATTATTAAAATCTTGTGTATGCCCATAATAAGTCTTTCTCGATCGAAGCATTGCTAAGGCGAAAGTCTTTCTTGCCTTATTGGTGTTTCGTTAAGAAGGTTTCTAATCTTTTAAATAGGGAAAACAGAGCTCTGCTTTGGACGTTGTCATCGAATGGTTATTGAAAACTTTCAATAGTTTCAGACTTTTATAAAGTGGTCCAAGTGATTTTCATGTAGTGAAAAGATCGAATAAGCTTGGCTCCAGACATGAGAAGAAATTCTTCTTGGCGTATACATGATAGATGGTTCTGTTTTAAGTTTTTTTTCTTTATGTCAATGAAAGTGTTCACTTTACGGTTTCATTTACATTTTTTTCAAGGAAAGATTGAATCATACTGAGGAACATTTCCGGCAGAAATAACGCAACAATTAAATGTCTTGAGAATGTAAATCTATCTTTATCTGACAAAAAGTTTGAGAGGATTGATCGAGGGATTTGGACAGCGGTGTGTAAAGGAGTGGTTTGACAGTAAACGTAGATAAGAGCAGGTTTGGTTGTGAGGAGACAGTCCTCGGTGGAGGTTACTGTTGGATGGTGAGGCAACTGGAACAAGTGTCTGAGTTTAAATATTATAGGATATATATAGGATGAAAAGGGAAGGATGATGGAGAGTGTAGGAAGAAAGTTGTGATGGTAGGAAGGTAGCTGGGTATTTTTCCTTTGGTAGATGGTAAGGATAAGTGTTGAGTGCGTAGGTCTTGCTTGAGGGGTATGTTTTTTCCTTGTTATGTACAGTAGTGCAAACTATGGTGCTTAAATAAGATGTAAGATCTAATATAACTGAGTTCAGGATTGGACATCTTAGGGGGGTGTTTAGGTGTGAGAAGAAAATAAAATAGGAAATGAACGTATTAGGGGGTTGTGTGGTGTGAGAAAGAGTAAATGAAGAGGAATCAATGAGGAAAGTACATTGAGATGGCTTGATCATGTGGAAAGGATGGATATAGGTCGGTTGGTTAAGGGTGTTAGTGGTGAGTGTGTTGGGATCGACCGGCTGGGAGCCGAAAGAAAAAGTGGATTGAAGTCAGTAAAGGAATGCCTGGAGGGAGGAATGTGAGTTTGCAGAGGCGAGAAGAAAGGTGCTAGATAGGAGAGAATGGCAGGGTTTTGTTAAGAGGTATGGTTGCTGGTTTTGTTCAGGGATGAACCCCACATTAACGAGATGCTACAGTGGGGTACGTCGCAGTCCTTGAAGCCCTAGGGTGGGATTTTCTGTGAAATTGCGACGGGTTCTCACTTAAAAGATAAAAGGGGGCGGTAAGGCGGGCTTTCTTTTCGACTTAGTAATATTCTTTCACACTATGTTTCTGTTCGGTGGGTGTGTTAACACCTATCACCAATCTGGGTTACAAGAGGGATAATAATAATAATAATAATAATAAAATACTTATATTTATATATATTATATATATAATATATATATTATTATATATATATATATATATATATATATATATAATTATAATATATACTATATATATAATATTATATATTATATTATAATATATTTATTATAGTATATATATTATATATATATATATTATATATAATTATTATGAGTGAAAACTTATCGAAGATTTGGGTACAAGATGGTAGCAAATATACTGTGTTCACAGAACAATTAAATAAAATTTAAAGCGAACGAATTTTTTTTATATCGTTTAGTTTTCAAAACTTGAGTGAGACAGGCCCTGCAACGAAGTTTTCCTATTTCACTTATGTTATTATGATTTAACCGTTCTAAAATATTTCGTTTCAGTATCCCGATTGAGATACTTTAAGGAAAGTTCGCATGGTATATTGAAGCGCGCGGAAGTCGGAGCCTTTAATATACTTCTATAACGCGTTATAATATATTATTTTATTCATATATATATTATATATATATATATAGTATATAATAAGTATATATATATATATTATTATATATATATATATGTCTTATATAGCGTAAATGTGAAATTGTCTGACAAATAATTAAAAAAATATGGTTGATATTGGAAAAAAAAGGGGTCGTTGCACAAACACATGCAACGGAGGCAGGAGCCGCCACTGATATATATATATAATATATGATATATTACACGTATATATTTTATATATATATATATATTATATATATATTATCTAATTATATATATATATATAATATATCTTATATTTGGTTTAATCCAATCAGGCGATTACTAACCGATATTTAAATTTACAAACTATCGAGGGAAACCATTGGGAATGAGCTAGATTTTTTAAAATTTTTTATATTAAGTTCACATAACAATAATTTCATTAGGACTAAATATCTTTATATAATAAAGAGCGCCAATTTTTTAAAAAATCTCAAGCGTGATGGTTTGTTCTTTATTTTGAGAAATGTGAATTTCAAAGGATTTATTCGAACTGGAAAAATGTTTTTTCATTTTTAGGAATTTCGGAACATTTTCTACAATAGTAGATTAAAGTTAATGTGAAAAAGTGGAAGAACTGTGAAATTAAGAACCGGCAATTAAATATCCATACGAAGCCGAACTAACTAGCATCTACTCTGCTATTTTGCCATCAGTTTATGTATCAAAGAAAAACTTCTTAAGAGATGAGATGTTGAAATTTCCTGTGAGTAAAATCTATCATTGAAACCTTAATATTAGTAATTTTTTACTTAAAACAACTAATATATATATATACTTATTATTATAGTATAATATATAATATATATTATATTATATTATATTATATATATTATATATTTATATATACTATTCAGTTTATGCTCGAGACTGCTTTAGAAGAGCCACATATATCTCAAAAACTACGATAGTACAGGGAAAAGGATAATTTTTGGAAATCCCTTGTAAGAATTTTGGTTAGGAATTGTAAAAAAAAATAAAACAAAAATGGTTTTTTTGGGGGGAGAATCGAAATAAATTGGACATTTAGCTATATATATTGCTATATGTATTGTAAAGGTATTAACATGGCAATGTAGGGGGCTCGGCAGACGGGGACAGCAGGGGGCACGTTTCCATCCCGTTAGGGGAGGGGCGACGGAGAACCCCGCGACACCCAAATTACAAAGAGCGGTCCGAGAACCCTCCCCGGAGGGGGGAATTTAGTCCTACTGCCGTAGTTTCCCGAGAGCCGAGAGACCCGACTCTGGCGCTCGGTGCGGTATACTTGTGGTATTCTTTAGTTAAAAAAAAGCAAATTTAATAGAAGATCTATTTATTTTAACGAGTAACCAATAAAGGTCTCTAAATAGGCTCCTAATCAGATTACTATAATTATTAACAATAATTCTTTTATTTTTTTTTTTTTTTACATTTCCTATCCAAATTTTACGAGGATTCCAGAAATGTATTTCTTTTCGCCTGTATTCTATTGTAGTTTTTCAGATTTTTTTTTTTTTTTTTTTTTTTTTTTTACATTTTTCCGCACTAAAATGTTGGACCAGGATTCAAGCAATGTATTCTTTTCGCGTAGCTATTGTAGTTTTGGAGTTATTAAAAAAATGCAACAAAGATAATCTTGCTTATATATATATATTTTATATTATTTTTTATATATATATAATATATATATATATAATATATATATTATTATATTTATATTATATTAATTAGCTTCGCTGTATTATTCAGCAGAAAAATAAAAACTAGGTCCACTCGATATTTTATTCGGACATTAACGATACTTGATATTGTAATATTTAATCGATTAGTTGTAAATCGTTTATTTGTAATAGAAGATGCATATCCCGGAATTTTGGTGCATGTTTGCATAGATCTAGTGCGTTTATTGCTACTTAGGTGCAAAATTTTAATTATTATTATTAGTTCTATTTTTATTATTTTTTGAACGCCCTTTCGTCTTTTCGTCAAATATATGGCATTGTTGGATTTTTTTTAATTAAACTCTAGTGCTTCTGATAATTTTGAGGTACTGGCAACACTGTTAGCGAAACATCAAATCAGTATTGGTTCAAACTTATATTTGTCGGTTGTCTTTAGTGAAGTTGTCCGGAAGTTTAGAAATGAATAAGTGATTTGTTTTATATATGCCAAAAGGTTTGCTAGTGTTTTTTTAGCATTGTTTTAATTTATTTTACAGATTGTATAGTAGCAAGGCTATCATGTACGTTGGAGCTTTGTCCCAAAACGATCGTAGACTGGTTAACTTTTCCGTGAGGTAATATTTATATATATATATATATTATCTATATATATTAATATAATATTATATTAATATTATATATTTATATCATAATAATATATATATATTTATATATATTATATATCTTTCGGCAGCTATCAGTAAAAGCTCTATCAGTGAAAGTTGAGTAGTTTTACGCTCAGTGGAATCAGTAAGAGTTTAAGGCTATTGTTTTCGGACAGTGAGTCACGACACTCCTAAAATGGAGTATTATACCCTTTTTAGGGGGCTCGAGCGATGGGGGGCGGAGGGGGGACGTTTTCAATACCCTGGAGGGGATGGTCGGAAGAACCGCCACCCCAAGACCAAAGAGCGGGGGGTTCCGGAGACACTCCCGGAGAGCCGTTGGTCCCCCCGTAGTCCACCTAGTAGGGGCCGAGAGACCCCGACTTCTGAAATCTTTGCGGTTTACTTGGAATTTGGTGATATAAACCAAAAAAAACAATAAATCCCAAAAATGAATACTTTTGGGAACATTTGATTTACTGAATATATAATATATATTTATTATTATATATTACATATTTATATATATTATTCTTTATATTATAATATATATATTATATATATATATTACTATGTATCGATATTACAAAATATCGATTTTTTGTATCGATATAACAAAGTACGTATCGATTTAATCGACCCAACACAATATCGAAAATGGCTGCTAAAAAAATTAGTTGCTGCGAAAAGTTAAAATTTTCCGATATATTTAATATGATATATATTATATATATTTTATATTAATATTATATATAGATATATATATATAATAATATTATATTACTATATTATATATATTATTCCAGGTAATTGTGGAACAGCCGTAATATATCGAAAATGTTTATATTCGATATCGCTCTTTTATATCTGTTCTACCATGCCTATTAAGCTTTATGGTTTTAAATTCGAAAATCTTAAGGTTATAATAAGGGTTGTTAGATGGAACGTATTTTCTGTGTATATCAACATAAACTATCTTATTGGGTCCTAGCCGAATTTCGTGAAAATTGTGCGCGGTTGTTATCGGAAGTCTATCGAATCGAGTATCGATCAAAAAATTGTTTTATATAATTACGCATAGACTTCACAATACCATTCCTTACATCTGTAAATAGTCATCATTCGTTTGACCTTTCAAATCTTTTCTCTTCTATTAATTCTTCGGACTTCTGTAGCGTGATAGCCTACGAATGGACTCATTTCCGTGCGATTTTACAAATGTTCGCTGTCTGTTAACTGTCCCAATTTCGCTTGATAATTTCTGTGACTGTTGGGTGCGAATCTTGCAAAATCCTCTTTCCCTGGAAAGGCGTTTATTTTTTAGTCTCAAAATATTTCTCCGACAATCTATCGATGACACTTCCAATATCTTGGATTCAAAGTTTGCAATAACTGCTCTATTCTATTCAAGAGGTATAACAAACTAAACAAAATGGCAATGGAATTCTACGAATTGAACTTTGTAGTCATAATCCAAAGTACACAGGTCTGTTTTTGTGATTAATCACCGACGCAAAATACTTTTCATTTGTAAGCTATACAAATTTTTATTCTCACTTTTTAACCTCACTTTTTAATAACTGTTCGTCTTCCCTCCATAAATGATTTGTTTTATTATTAATGTAAAATTGTAAAGGTTGATATCAATATTTAATATACACTGATCACGACGATTAAAAACTATTAACATCATGAATGTTTAGTCGAAATGTGTGTGTATTGCAGAGTTCTAACAAGAATGGTACATGAAGCACTATCAATTAGAAGTCCGCTTTGATAATTTGAATTCAATACTTTTGGTCACACTGAAAGCAGCTATTTGAATTATTAATATGTTTGCATAATGAATAGTCGACCTCACGCGAATGTTCTTTAACATTGGGGACGTTGTAGAATTAAAAATCTGTAGAGCTAATTTTACTGATTTTAAGTCTGAAGATAAAAATAAACTATCGTAAAAATATCACAAAGGTTGCTAAGGCGATTTCTTGACAAACAAGATTGTCGTACGTGTATTGGTTAAATGTTTGAATTTAATATTTTCAATGCATCGCTATTATTTCGTATTAAACCAAAAGGGTATGAAATTTGCGAGTCTTGACAACAAACGTCCAGAGCTTTACATTTCTCACCACAAAAGTTAACAAATCTTGTTCCTCACTAGTATATAAAATGATTTAGACCAGGACTTAAATCGCAAGGTTCTAAGTTTGCAGTATTGATACTGAGAATGGCCACCTCAGTTGAGTGAATATTGGAAGGATGCATATAAGATGTCAAAGTGATCTTGGATAAAAACTTTCTTGGGCTTGGTGCAGATAGAGTTGGCAAATGAATTTTAATAGTAAAAAGTGTTAAGGTTCTTCACCTAGGTTACTCAAATAAATAGTTTTACACTACGATATAAATAGGGACTGATTAGCGTCTGTGGACCAAGAAAAAGATTTAGTTACCGCAGTGTGATTATAAGCTTAATGTGAAAAGTAGCTAATCAATGTCTGGAAGCTAGAAATAAAGCTAAATAAGATGCTGGGCATAATAAATCGCAATGCTGTTTACAAGAGCAAGGAAATAATAAGAAACGTATAATAGCTATGTTTAGGCCAGTATTAGAGTCCATTGTGCACAGAGTTTGGGCCCCTTATTTTTAAGGAAAGACATAGATATGCCATAGAGTGAGTGCAACGTAGACAACAAGGATGCGATTTCTGGTTTGGAGTGTAAGAGCTATGAGAGATGGCTGAAGGAGTGTATGAGAAATGTTTTCTGTAGAAAGGCGGATTCTCAGAGGGGACATAACATCAAGTTCTACAAAACTATTTACTATCTACTCTGCATAACTAGAGACCAATTACAATTATTTTCATAGACGATAGTAGCTGCACTTGGATATGGACACATTGACCATGGGCTCATAAAATAAGACAATTAAGAAGAGAAATGCACGGCACATTGATATAAGAAAAGCATCGCATTCAGGTTAAGTAGGGTGTTCGTTTAAATTATTGGAATAGTCTGCCAGAGGAGGTTGTTTCGCGGTGTACTCGGATTGCCAAATTCTAAGAAGGACGTACGATCGTTATGATGGGGTTGGGCTGATCACATAACTATATTGACGAAGCAAAATTGGCGGGTTTTTAGTTGTGCAATTATTAATGTTAGATGGCATGTGAGACCATAAACTGAGTCTATTAATGCAATGTCGGATGGTTTTGGGTATACCACTATTTAATCGATCATTTAGTTTCTGACTAAGCCAATTGGTTGATTTGTAGTTACAACAAATTGACAAGCCCTAGGGTGCTTGTGGATTTGCAGATGAGCAGTTGAGCTAGTTGACTGGGCCAGTCTCGATAGGCCCATGTGGACTTTTTACTGTCTCTATATTCCTAGTGCAAAAGTTTAATTAATTCAAGTTAATATAAAATTTTTGAAAAAGAGAGAAAGCTAGATATTGATTTTCTTGAAGATATTTACTTAAATAAATAATACATTAGATTATTTCATCAATTATATTGATTTCCTTTTCCGAATTGGTCTGCCAGATAAAATTTCGAATATTTGTTAAAAACTGCGGAAAAAATTAGTAATTTTGCTTGTTTATTTTGATACAAGATGAATTATTCAAATTTACAGAAAAAAATTGATTCTTTTGTACGTTAATGTATTATTGTGCATTCAATTTATAACAAAGAGTAATGAGAATTAAAATAATATTTTTTTTTAGTTTTGTTGATGTTTTAACCCTCTATATTTAGTTTTGTAATTTACAGTTAACCCCAGTTTTTCCTGATTTTGGCCCAGTCAGCAAAAATGGCCGTGGTTGCCGGCCTGTGAGTCCCTGGACGGTTCCTACCACTTCATAATTTGGATCACATGTAAGTGTTATAACGTTGTAAGTGATCTAAACAAATGATAACCTATGAATCTTAATCCGACAGCACAAAAGGCGAACAAGGAACGTGATAGCGTCATTTCAGCTTGTACATACATTATTTAACAAATGATTGTTCGTAAGATCGCCTCCATACCATCACGGCGAAATCATGCGGCTTTCCAACCTCTTGGCGCCACGGTTCATTGCAGCCAATCGAGCAGCTGACGCCGGGTTGACTCCTACATGCATTGGTTTATTCGACGGCGAAGATTCATCAGGAAGTTCTAGCTGGGGTCATTTAAACCCATGCATACACGGTATTGTTTGAGAATACCCCAGCAGAAAGTAGGCCCAGTGGTGTTAAGGATCGGGTGAGATGCGTAGGCATTAGAAATGGACCCGATCTTCCATCTTCCCGGAAAGGTTCTGTTGAGGTAGGTCGATCACTATAGCCTGCATTATGTGATGGGCACCCATCATGTTAGTATATATTCTTCATTGTGATCTTAAAGGTATATCACTCAGAGGTCAAGCAGACAGTCGTGCAGAAAATGAGGAAACGCTGTTCTACTGTCAAATTTCGCTTCGAAAGAACTAAGGCCCAGATAATTCTACTCATTGGTTACCACACTCAAACAGGGTACTGAGTATGAGACCTCCGGCTATGCCGTAAGCGTGAATGTTATTGGGGTCTGTTCCGCCTCAAGTCTTAGAAGTTCCACCTGTCTGTACATACCATTATTGGAAAGCGAGATTCATCGTTCCATAAGATATTTTCCAATAAGTCCTGTACATCCATTAGAAAGCAATCAATGACAGCCAGGAATCCCAGTCGCCCTTTTTGGTCTCCACGATGCAAAACCAATGTTGTACAATTATAGGCCTATATGGATACATGTAGTGCAACACGAATCCTCGTATGGTTTCCTATCCACTATCCCAACCAACACTAGCTGCGCGTTAAGGAGGATGGTTGGGATTTCATGGGTGTATAAACAGAACGTCCCAGTTCGGACATCGAATGTATGGGACACAACCCCCCCCTCCTTTGTGATGAGGGGGCGAAACCTATCGACCCTATACCTTGAAACCGTCCCTGTAAACTCTATGGAATGCCATTTGGCTCGGTGGTCGTCGATGTGGATAACGTTGTCCACATTCTGCATCAGCTCGTGAGCATTCCTGTTTGCGAATTTGTAACACCTCCAAACATGTTCACGCCCTTTCATCCTGAATAGCACTGGGTCATGTGGCATGTCCAAATGTATCTGGCTCTGACTAAAACCAACCATCCTAAGTTATACGGACGTTTCACTACACTTTATTACGCATTATTTGTAGGTTATGACATAATCTCATATGATAGCTGTTAGTTGGTTTTACACATTCACATGGCCGTATTTATTTGGCCTACATAGTACATATCAATGTAATCTAAAAGGGATATGCATTAGGTATTTTAATTAATTCCTTGTTAGCTGTATCGATATTCTTAAATACTATTGGATATGCCTATTGAACGTTTAACGTGAATTATTTCATATTGACACATTTTGGCTTTTTGTAGGCACATGATGGATGGCTACGGATGACGTCTAGTGTTTATGGGTTACATTGCGTGGAAATGACACCATATCGAAATAATGTTGAAGAGAAGAGCCCACCTCAGTTTTTTATGTGCTTTCACAAAAGCCATAAAAAATATATCATCCATTCGACATTCGCATGTTTGTGCGGCGGTTTACGTATTGCGCGAGGCGCAGGACCAGCCAACGCAACAGTATCCCATCCCCTAATGAATTCAAATAATCGAACTTATATTCTTACCCATTTTCATACTGTACGGTGATAAACCGCTGTAACATAACTCGTGAAACACCCCCTGTATATAGTATTATATATATATATATATAATATTATGATATATATAATAATGATATAATATATATATATATATATATAAAAATTATATATAATATATATATATATATATCTATAGCGTATATACTTTCGGAGATGAGCGTCCGCATTTAAAGTCCACCAATTTTGGCAAGTAAATAATACAAATAAATGCTGTAATTGCATACGATAGCGATAATGTTGGAAAATGTTGCGGAATTGCGAACTGCGAATGCCTAAATCATTCCGCAATTTAATTCTGCAATTCGCAATTAGAGGACTAGCAAAAAAATTTGTGGAATTTCAGTGGAATGTCAAATTTATAGTCCACAAATTTTACCACATTGGCCATCTTCTGTACTCTGGCAACACCACCAAATATCGGTATTTTTTGCGATTAGTATTTTATTAAGTGTTGTAAATAAGAATAATTAACAAAAAACTTAAAGGCTTAAATGCATGAATAAAGTTTGAATTCAACATTTTTTATTCTTTTTTCTTTTATACAAATTTTCTTAGCTTGAAGGTATTAATGAACTTATGCGCGGGCTGGGGGACGTGACCACTGTAGGTATAACATTCGTCTCTCCGACTCTCCCCTAATGCACTTTTTGGAAAATTTTTTTTTTGTAAATCACCGCCCCCTATAGTCGGGCATAAGCACACAAAAAACACAATAAATGTAATTCTAATAATAAAAGTTTTATAAAGTTTGATAATAACACGCCGAGCTCAGCCTCCGACCGTGGGGGGTGAAAGCGGACCACCATCTGTACGGGTGACTCGGCACATCTGTTTAGAATTCGTCGCTTTACGCTAAGGTAATTTCAATTTTATTATTTTTAATTTTACTTATATAATAATATTGATCATATTTTAAAATTCGTAATAAGTAATAAAAATGTCTAATAATCGATAAAAAAAGTGATGAGATTATAAATAGGTGGTTCCGATGCACCCTCTCCGCCAAAAATTTAGGACACGCTTTTTTGAACTCGTTTTTTTATAGAAATTCATTTTTTTTTCTTAAATTTTCCAAACTTTTACACTATACTAGTAACCTGTTTTATCTACATTCTAACCATAATCTCATACTAAATAAAAATGTCACATAACTCACTACGTAAAATACGACGAACAAACAATCGGCTGGTCCGAGCCCAGCCCCTCCATCAATTTCTCTTAACCTCGCCGAGTGGGGTGATCGGCGACCAAGTTAGGCGCGCCGTTTTATGGCACTAATACTGCATTGGATGCAAAAATTTACTTCCAGTTTAAGGCTAACAACTCAGTGTATCCACTGAAAGCAAATGAACATAAAATCGATCCACCATTTTCATTTATAACAAGTTAAAAAACTTCATTTTTTCAAAAGCGGAGAATTCTATTGAAGGAAATCTTTGGACTGACCCTATTGTCTACGACATTTTTTAAAAATATAAAAACTTTCTAGAATTTAAATTATGATTAAATAAAAACTTGTATCAGTACCTACCGCGTGCCCTAATAAATGAGCTCGAACATTTTATTTATTCTTCTTATTTTCTGATTCCATGAAAAGTTAGCTAATTCTATTGCCCGGAGGACTTAATATCCTCAATGTAGCTACGGAAGTGACTAAGTTTCAATGAATGTTACACCTATGACTGTGTACTTTATGAATTTGCTTAAGTAACTTAAGTTATGCAGTGCCCTTCCTTGGATGCCCATGAGTGGTGGTAATCTTAAAAAAAAAATCTATTCCACTTCTTGTATTACGTTGGTCTTATGAAACTAGATATTAATAATATATAGTATATAATATATATAACACGGCTTTATAGGGGGCTCGAGCCGACGGGGAAACAGTATCGGGGGGGAGCGGTTTTCCATACCCCGCTAGAGTGGGCTGGAGGAACCCCGCACACCAGATACCAAGAGCGGGGTTTCCGGGAGACCCCCCCGGAGGGGAAATAGTCCTAGCCTGTCGTTCCCCGGAGAAGGCCGAGTGACCCCGACTCCTGTCATCGGGGCGGTCTACCCTTGGGGTACCCATTAGTTTTTTTAAAAAAAACAAACATTCTTTTTTTAAACTAATGGGTACCCAAGGGTTGACCGCCCCGATACGCAGGATCGGGTCTCCTCGGCCGTCCGGGAACGACAGGCCGGCGTTAGGGACTAATTTCCCCCCCTCCCGGGTATGGTCTCCGGAACCCCCGCTCTGTGGGTATTTGGGTATCGCTGGGGTTCCTTCGCCCCTCCAATACGGTGTGGTAGAAAACGTCCCGCCCATCTGTTTCCCGTTCGGCTCACGCCCCGTTATAAAGCAGTGTATAGTTATATATAATTATAATACTTTGTAGCGTAATTATATATATATATATATATATAATATTATATATATACTAATATATAAGTATGCTAAGATTATACTTATATATATATACATATATACTATATATAATTAACATTATTAATACTATTATATATACATATATATATATATAGTACTATATATATAATAATATATATTATCTACATATACCATATATATATATAATACACTAATGGGCCGAAACATATATATTATATTATATATACTATATATATAATATTATATATATATATATAGTATATATCAATATTGATATATATCCATAATAATTAAATATTTTCCTATAAATATCACTAAATGGCGATTATATAATATATATATGTTTAGCACTATATATATATATATATATATTAATTATACTATACTATATATTATATTAGTAATATATATATATTAATCTTATATATATATATATATAATATATATATATAATATATATTTATCTATATATTCACAAGTCAATTTAAAGAAAATTGTATAAACTGATAAATATATTGCCTTAAATTCTTTTGGCATATATATTAAGCGGAATAGATTTCTGTTTTTACTATATTCGCTTTTTATTTTTGATAATTTATTATTGATATAAGGACGTGGTAAAGCCTTAAACATCGGCACCACTAACAAATATTTTTGGATGTAAAAACCTTGTATTTAAATCATAAAATAATATAATTAGATTAAATATGGTAATTGAATATACAGTATGAAAATAATATACATATGAAACAAAAATAAGGCAAAATAAAATAAAATAAAGTAAAATAAATAATATACCATATATAAATAAATTACAAAATATTTTTTGATAACTAATAAATATATAAAACAAGAAAAATAAATAAATGAAAATAAAAGAAAGATGAAATAAACAAAATAAATAAAGGATAAAAATGTGATAAATCATTATAAAATAAATACATCAAAAATTTTCTATGAAACACAATCAAAATAAAACAAAGTAAAATAAAGTAAAACAAGATAAAATAAAATGGAATGCTATTTTAAGCAAGAAGAAATAAAATTACCGTTTCAAAATAAAATACGTAAAAAATACTCAAAAAATAATAAAAACTGCTATATACAAGTTTCATACATCTAAACATATTTGTGAAAACTAAGTAAATATATATATATAGGCATAATATAGAAAACAAGAAAAGAAAAGAAAATGAAATAAAATTAAGAATAAAATACGGATAAATCAGTTATAAAATAAGAACTATATAAACATAATACATTTTAAACTGGCCCTACGGTGACTAGGAGTGTTATTTGATATATTTATTTAAAATGTCTAACTATACTTTTCTGAAATTTCTATTAAATTTATATAAAGCTGATAAGAAGAAACTCCTGATGAAAGAGTGTATTACAAACTTACAGAACTATGAGAAAAACACACGAAATATCAATTTTTATATTATATGTAAATCTCTTATACACATAAAAAATAATGATTAAATAAATGGTTATTCTAATTCAGTCATATCATCCATTTATTTGAGGTAGCATAGGACATTTAATATAAAGATTAATATTTAAGAAAAATTATTATATTTTGAGTAGAATACTATAATAGCACCTTTCTCTATATTACCAGTGGCTCTAATCAATATCACCATAATGTCGTAATACATGTGTTATACACTAAAAGATAGTTATTAGCTATCATATTATTAGTACACTCTCTCTTCATTACCAGGGCTCTAACTCCACCTACCACCCATTAATTGCTAATTTCATGTTTTATACTTAAAAGAGAATTATTAATATTATTATCATTATAGCAGTCCTTTTATTACTATTATTTTATTATTAATAAGCTTAGCCAAATCATTATTATTATTATTGAAATTGTGTCCTTAATGTTCAGTTAGTGTAATTCAACCCTTGCCCTCTCCCCCATATCTATAATATCTCTCTTCGCCCCACGATCTCCCCTAAAATGTATTTAACTCCTTCTATGTTGTAAGGTTCAAATAGCCATCTTCAAACAACCTCGTTTAGGTCTTCTGCATGTGGTCTTTGGAGTTCAATAGAGTTACTTCTAAGATTTTCATATTTCTGGGCAGATAACAAATGAAGTGTGTCAGGTCTTCTTTGACTCCACATTTGGCACAGTTGATTTCACCATTTTAGAAACTGTTTCTCCATTTTAGGTTTAAAGTCTTAGATCTGACCCTGAAAAGTATCACTGAGTAGGAGGAGTTGTCGTAATCTGAGCTTTCTTCAATTCCTATTTTCCATCTTCTGTACATTTGTAGACTATCTTTGCTTTCTATCTCTTCTTTCCATTGACGTAGGTCCCAAGCTTTTACTTTTTCAGAGATTTCCTTCTTGTCTAGCCTTTCTAGTGCTACTATGTCCATCATAACTCTGTCCATGTAGCCAAGTGCAGTCTTCCACCATTTTTTCCTTCTGCTTTCATTTTTTCAAGAATAGTCATCTACTTGCCATTTTCTGATCATCAACTTTCCATTAAATTTATAACTATTAGTTTTATTCGTCCAACTGCAATTTCTGATCATGCTCCTCACTCTCCTCTCACGAGCCAGCTCGCCACGAGTTGGCGGGTCTGTACTAGTCCTCCTAGACTCTGTAACGAACGCATAGCCTTAATCACCGACTGTTGGTCAAGTTAATTTACAATGATATTTTTCGGATAACACATGGCTACCGCTAGATTCTATGCTTTGTGAAGCACATACATGATCCATATAAAATTGCTGACAATCGCACATTTTCCAGTACCTGTATTTTCCCGTATAATTTAGCCTTTAGCAGCTCGTTCGTCAATGAGCGTGAAACCTTGTTTGCTGGCAAGGTGTGAGCCTTATATTTATGATATGCATCTTCTGAGCCTTAAACCCATATTTTCTTTCATGGCTTTATATATAAGCCTACTGTAATTTACTTTTGGTCCACCACTTTAATCCTTCAATTTCTATGGTGGTTGATCATATAAAAATCAAGTTACACTGCTCTTCTCTTTGTATTATTCTAGACCACAATCCCCACCTTATCTGGGAGTAAATGTTCTAGATGTTGCAGCTGCGTTCGTTGACTGATTCTGCTAAGATCAAGGCATCAGTCAGCAAAGATAGACTGTTATTTTTATAAACCATTGTTGAATCCACTTCCATTTCTCCAGTTTCTCTAATTAATTTCTAAGTAACAAAGTTTCGAATGATCATGTAGTAAGACATACACAATAAGATCAATAAGAAACCGACCGATTGAGAGACAGTAAACAAATCCACACGTGGGATCCTATCGAAGACTTGTCCCAGTCAAACACGAGCTACCCAAACCAGCTCATCATCAGCAAATGCCACAAAGCACCCTAGCTTGTCAATTTAGTTGTAACTACAAATCACAATTTGCGCATTAGTCAAAACTACAGGATCAATGATATGATAAATATACTACGCCCCAAACCACATCCTACATGCATTAACTAAACTATAATTTATGGTCAACAATGCTCAATCTAACTACAGACACATATCACAACCAAAAAACCCGCCTACATTGCCTTCGGTCAAAATACATCTATACGATTATACTACAACCTCTACTCACCACATACCATCACATCACACTATCCCAGATTAATCAATATCGAGTACAACAAGTCATCATACCCGTTTCTTAAATGTTGCAATCGAGTCACACTCAACAACCTCCTCTCAGAACCTATATCCAAAAATTTAACAACCGCTATTACCTGAATGCATGCTTTCTGTATATCAAAGATGCGATGCTTTCTGCGCTTAATTTCTTATTATTGCCCTGGTCACTGTCATGGTCTTACTATGAAAAATTCATTGATCTCTGTACATTATCAATAGATGTAAACTATTTGTAGACTTGTACATGTCCCCTCTGAGAAATCGCCTTCTACAGAAAACATTCTTTCACTCCTTCAGCCTCTCCTCATAAGCTCTACCCTCAAACCCTAGCGCCACTAAATCAGTTCCTCTCTGTGTCTACGTTGCACTCTCCCTCTAGACCTATCTAAACTGGACCTTCTTCATCTACAGCATAACAGGCCCACATCCTTGTGCAGCAATACTTCTATTGACTGGCCTAACAACACTTACACATCACCATTACACTTACTTCCCGATCACTTCCGAATGCTCTGCTAAAACACAGATTCCAATATGCGATTTTTTACCTTATGCCCAAGATCTTATTAGCTTTATTTTCTCGCCATCTCCCAAATAACCTAGTATCGTTAGCTACTTTCAAATTTACTGCTTTATCAAGTCACACGGGGGCTAAATCTTTTCTGGACATCCAACGACTCAGAGCCAAGCTCCCCATTCTCATATCCCGTAATTAAACTTTATTGAGTAACCTAGGTGAAGACCTTACACTTTTTACTTATTAAAAATTCATTTTGCCACCCTACATACTGCCCCACCCAAATCTCAAGGTTTATTCAAGTGCATTTATGATTCTTTATAGAGATATCCTTCACCGTATATCTCTCTTCCTAACATCTGATCGATTATTTTTTCTAACTGCCGGACTCTGGTGGCGCCCACCGTTTAATCATCTGCGAAATTAGAAACCTTGCATCTTTATTAGTTCCCTGGTCTTAAATCATTTCTACTATATAGTGCGACGCAATACAATGAGGGCTCCCGCCACTGAACCCATGTGCGGACACCATCTCACTATTTCCCCATGGACTATTTTTACATTCCCATACACATATTTGATTCCCACTGATGTATTATTCCATTCTACAGTAGACCTCGTTACACCTTTTTTATCCCTGCTAGTAACCTTTAATCTCTACCTTTTTCTATTTCACTCCTACACTTAAGTAGTGTTTGTATCTATTATATACTATGGCTGCAAATGGCCTTCATTTATTCGATCGGGGAACCCTTACTTTTTAGACTATTTATCATGATTCGCCCTCACTTACTTGAGTCAAAAGCCTTTTTGAAGTCAAAAAACTACAGATTAATGGTAGGTGTCTTCTGTATGATTCTTCAAATATTCAAATATATTTCAAATATATTTATATATATTTTTTTTTTTTTAATATAAATTCACTATGGTATTGCTGTGGCGGGCATAGTCCACCCTTTGCCTTCGCGCTTTAAAATCACGAAAATGCGTAATTGCGATAAAAACAAATTTCGTCACTAGTAACTAGTATAAGAAAACCTTATGGGAAATATTCTTAACATGAGAGTTCTTGAACTTTTATCTTTTAAGAGGTCCCGCACTGATCTTTTTTTTAGTCTCATATATTTTAAGAGGTTCCACACTGATTTTTTCAGTACTCATATCTGTTAAGAGGGTCCATCTATGGAAATAGACTATACCAAAATTTTTTGTTGGGTATTTTGAGGATTCTATAGATATAAATTGATACTTTTTGTATATTTTGAAGAAAAAAAATCACAAAAATAGATACATTTTAGCCAAAAATATGGATAAAAAAATTTGGGGACTGAAACAAACAACTTTTTGCAAAATTTTGACTACAATTAAGAAACATAAAGCAATTCCCTTGAAAAAATTGAAACCCCTGACTTTTCTGTAAACTTCCTTGTTTTTCTCTATAAACTCTGCTAATGTTTAGTCTCTAAATCTGATGATTGCAATCAGTCTTTGTAAAATTTGTCGTTAAATTTTCTAAGTTAGGGACGAAAAAATTTTGAAGTTTAAGTAATAGGTTCCAATAGCATGACAAAATAGGTCGAACCGGCAGTCAGGTTTATGCACTTTTGGCAGTCCATATAAAATTCCTGGTTTAGCACCGGATGAATAAAGAGAGGAATATGTTCTATCATCAATTTTGTTTAAACCCTTTAGTAATCTATTCAATTTATCCTCAGTGGAATGTATGATTTTATGACAGTCTCCAGTTTATGATGTTCAAATTTTAGTTGAGTCTGAAAGAATATTTTAATACGTGTTTCAAGAGCCTTGTTTCCGAAGTTACCAATTACCAGTCTCCAATGTGTCAGATTAGATTATTATCATTATTGTTTGAAAGTTCCTTTAATCTTTAGATATCACTCCTAGATAAATACAGTAGAACAAGAATATCTCTCTC
>JABUQX010083419.1:62500-70000 GCA_015478945.1 Trachelipus rathkii | reverse complement strand
TAAAAAGAAGCTATTACAGAAAGGCGGAGGTGTGTTCCTACCTTTACTCTTTTCCGTTATAGCCCCTTTGATAACTAAGTGGCTTGCTCAATGATGAAGAAGGTAGTGGTTTTACCCTACAGCGATTATGAGAAGATGAAATATAACACAGGAACCCTACCTCTACAACAACAACAACAACAACAACAACAACAACAACAACAACAACAACAACAACAACAGCAACAACAACAACAACAACAACAACAACAACAACAACAGCAACAACAACAACAACAACAACAGCCACAACAACAACAACAGCAACAACAACAACAGTTCGAACAACAGATCGGGTATAACCCTTATCAGCAGTTGCTCCAACAGCAACCTTTGAGTTTATATGATCCACAAGTTGAGCAGATAAATAATTACGAGAAGGAATTGTATCGAATATTAAACTCTGATGTTAACATTCATGAAAAAAAGAATCCTATATCAAAATGCTATACAAAAATTAGTAGATCTAAAAGTTTTATTAAATTCACCTAAGGAAGATTCAGCTCTAGCAACAGATACTAAGATTGAGGTGAAAAGAGAAGATAATTTTAAACATGTACTCAAGGAAAGCTTACCAATGAGAAGTAAGAAAACGGGTTTAGCTCTATATAATATTTTAAAAGATCAGATTACATGGAATGAACTCGGTCAAATCATTATTGATGGAGAAACAATAGCTGGTTCGAATATTGTTGACTTGATATCCGATCTCTCGCGTGATTGGAAGAAGGCTCCTGTAACAGGATGGAATAGGATCAAACAAGAACTTCAGACTATTAATTTTCCAAGAACTTTAATCCAGAATAAACAAAGATTAGCGGATCTGGATAATATTCCAATGTCTCCTAGACCAGATGCGAGTCCTTCTGGTACTTCTTTTGCATCGGACAGATTTAAGTTGCTAAGTAGAAACACATTACGTTCAAGTGCAGGTAGAATAAGAAAAAAAACCATACTTCGCTTCAAAATGGATTAGTTCCTAATTATTTATTGTACTTTTTATATGATTGTATTGTTTGTAATTTAAAATAATGTATATAAGCTATGTTATTTTTCTGTATACATCTGCTATGTTTTTAGACTTGTAATTTAAAATAGTTAATATTATTTTGTAGTTAAAATAAAATATTTCATATACATTTGGTTTTTATATCACCTTTCAGTATAAATGAATATAATTTTTATTGTTAATGTCATTGTGAGTCATGGAGGCTAAGGAGGCGGTCGATAAATATTACTTTGATGTGAAACAGCCATACAGTTACGGTGGTTTTTCAAGGTTCGCTTCAAAGTTTCCTCAAATTAATAAAAAAGAATTGAAAAAATATTTAGAAGGTGAGGATGCTTTTACCCTTCATAAACCTATACGAAAAAAATTTCCTACACGGAAAACTATAGCCCCGCATTTAGATAATGTCTGGCAGTTAGATTTGACAGATATGATAAAATATAAATCTTACAATGAGGGGTATCAATATATTCTTTGCGTGATGTATATTCCAGATACTTATGGTTAAGGGTTTTAAAAGATAAAAAATCAAAGACTGTTGCTACAGCAGTCAGAGAAATTATAAATAAGGATAACAGATATCCCAAAATGATATGGACAGATAAAGGTTCAGAATTTTTAGGTAAGGAGTTTCAAGAAATAATTACTGAGTATGACATAGGGTACTATAACACATTTTCAGTTCATAAAGCTGCGATAGTTGAAAGAGTACAAAGAACTATAAAAGAAAGAATGCATAGGTATTTCACGAAGATGAATACATTTAAATATTTCGATATACTACAAGACTTTGTTTACTCTACAATAGGTCTTATCATAGAACACTTAAGAATACCCCTGTAGAGATGGTAGAGACCAAACCTTCTGTACCCACCTGGGCTTCAAAGGAAAAATAAAAAGATAACACGGGTGACTAAAAATGGAATTATCTGTAGTGGCCAGGACTGACGAAAATTCAGAAAAGGGTACGAAGCTGGATGGTCGAGAGAAGTTTTTAAAGTAGACACCATCAGAGAATTCCCTAGAGACAGGTTAAAATTATACTATCTAGAGGATTTAGACGGTGAACAAATAAGGATTCTATAAAGCAAGAAATACAGAAAATACGGTTTGATCCTAAGAGTCATGAGTATAAAATAGAAAAAATATTAGGATCTAAAGGGAAAGGTAAAAATAAACAGTATCTTGTCAAATGGATAGGTTACCCAGTGAAGTTTAACAGTTATATAAATGCCAGTGAAATTAAGAAACATTGATCAGTTTACTTTGTGAACATGGAGAGTGAAGATCATTTCTATTTAACGTTGCCGTCATCGGCTTCTATGGACCTATATCCGGAAAATAAAATATCAGACTTTACTACAGAGTTATTGAGTCCCATAAAACTCGAACGAGAAATGTACGAAGTTGGGTTATGTGAAATGATACTGGATGCGCGTGTAGAGAATATGCCTGAATCACATACGGCATTTGTAATATTTAGAAGTGTTGAGAATGTTAAAAACGTATTAAAAATTAACACAGATATGAGAGTTATCGAGAGAGCCGATAGAGAATATTTCTTTGAAAGATATTTAATAAACAGAGGTCTCTATAAATCTCTTACCGATGTGTTCGTAGATTTGAACAAGCAATTTAAATCAAGTCGTATATGTAAAGATTTAGTATTTCTAGTTAATAAAACATTCAACGAGGACAATGTGTTAATCACCTTAAAATCTCAAACTCATGTAAACCTGAAAGATAAAAGTTTATTTATTTTCCATACTTCAGACTGGTTTCGTAAATGTACTTACTTACGTGATGATACAATATTGAGAATTAACGATATCAAAGAGCCTCTAAATGAATTAATATATTATATCCCTACGATGGAAGAGTATTTAGATAAGCTTGTAACAAAAAGCAACACCGATGATTCATTACATTTTGTATGTGACCCTTCAAAGATGTTACACGACCCGGGTGTAGCGTATGTTTACAGCGACATTGTAGAACCCCAGTATGTTGGAAACACTAAGGCTCAGTTACTAAGAGTGATACATTTTCCTAAAGATTACAGAGTTATAAGTTTTCCTAGTGTACACTATATACCTCTGAATAATGCTCAATTTAGAACCGTAAGAGTGTATATAAGAGATGTCGAAGGGAACCCTTACCCATTCACACATGGTACGGCTGTGTGTAAAGTGCATATACGGAAGAAGCTCCGATAGTGTAAAGAGTCTAGTTCGTAAATAAGTGTATGTGAAACAATAATCATGACCTCCGAAGATCATTTCTATTTAACACTGCCCTCATCGGCCTCTATGGATCTACATCCTGCTAATAAAATATCAGACTATACAACTCAATTATTGAACCCTATAACTTTTGATCGAGAAATGTATGAAGCAGGATTAAGTGAAATAATTCTTGACGCATCTGTTGAGAATATATTAGAGTCCCCCTCGGCATTTATAATATTTAGAAGCGTTGAATATGTTAAAAATGTATTAAAAATTAAAGCTAATACAGACATTATCGAACATGATGAAAAAGAATATTTCTATGAAAAATATTTCATAAGTCGGGGTCTTTACAAATCGGTTACTGATGTGTTCATGGCCTTAAACAAAAAATTTGAAACAAGTCTGCTATGTAAAGATTTAGTGTTTCTTGTTAATAAAACCGTTAATGAAGATAACGTGTTAATCACCTTAAAATCTCAAACTCATGTGAACCTGAAAGATAGAAGTTTATTTATTTTCCATTCTTCAGCCTGGTTTCGTAAATGTAATTACTCACATGTAGACTCAATATTGAGAAATAATATCAAACCATCTCTAAAGGATCTAATACGTTATATACCAACGATGGAAGAGTATGTCTCAAAAAATGACACCGAGAGTTCATTACATTTTGTATGCATGCCTTCTAAGATGTTTCAAGATCCTGGTATGGCCTATGTTTATACAGATATTATAGACCATCAGTATGTAGGGAATACTAAAGCCTCTTTGTTAAGAGTAGTTCATTTTCCTAAAGGTAATAGAGTTATAAGCTTTCCTAATGTTCACTACTTACCTTTGAGTAAGACCCAATTGAGTTCGATTCGTATTTATATAAGAGACGTTGAAGGTAATCCATACCCATTCACAGTTGGGACAGCAGTGTGTAAAGTACACATAAGAAGGAAGCTCCGTTAAATAATAATAATAATGGAAAGAGAAAGAGTCTTCAGGGTTTCAAGAATGCAGAGGATATGGTTTAGGTGGATTTTTTGCTTCGTTGTTCAGACGTGCTATCCCTTTGTTTAAATCAGGAGGTAAATACCTCGCTAAAAAAGCAGCTAGGACTGGTATAGATACTTTCCAGGATATTATGGGCGGTATCGACCCTCGAACAGCTGTAAAACGTCGACTAGCCGATGCTTCTGATGAAATGTTAGATGATGTTAAACGGAAAATACGGCGTAAGATGACTGGTCAAGGTGTAGGTCGCCGTAAAAAACCTGTAAAGAGGAATAGGAAAGGACCATTAAAGAAAAAGTGTTTTGATGTGTTTGCTCTCTAATAATGATGATAAGTGGTAACTTTTTTATATAAATAATGACAACCTGTAACTATTTCGTATATAAGGAATGTTTAAACAAATCTCTCTTCATTATACGTCAGACGACTGCACCAGCAAGATGCATTTCCTCCATCCCTCCAGCCCAGACTGTTGTAAGAGTGAATTGGATCTCTTCTCAGTGAACCCTACACAGATCAGTGTGAGTGAATCCAATTTTATTAGTATTAACCCCGTTCACGCAATCACAAATACTGATGTACCTCTCGAATTCAATATCCCAGGCACTTCTGACCAATATCTTGACCCTTCGAATGTGTTTTTATATTTGAAAGTGAAATTAGTAAACGAAGATGGTTCAGATCTCACAGGAACCGATCACGTAGTGTACTCCGAGACAAATTTCCTGTATACGTGTTTTAATCAGCTTGAGGTGTTTTTAAATGAAACATCTCTAGGAGCATCAGCTGCAAGTTACCCTTATCGAAGTTATATTGAAACTTTACTAAATTATTCTCAAGATGCGAAGGAGTCTCATCTGCAATCATGTGGATATTACAATTTAAAAGATGTAGAGAAACATAGAACCAACGCTGCTAAATCTAAAAATAACACGTATGAATATTATGGACGTGTAAACGGTGATATATTCTCTCAGGAAAGACTTATTCTATCATCAGTGGACACCCGCATCAGGTTAACTAGATCTACACCTGAATTTGCTCTTAATGTTAAAAGCGCTCTTTTAGCAACAACTACCGCTCCAAAGCCTATTTTCAAATTACTGGATGCTTATCTATATGTACGTAAAGTGAAATTATCTCCCATTAAACATATGGAAATAGAGAAATCTCTTTTGACCGATACAGCGAAATATCCAATCAAGAGAATTGAGACTAAAATTTTTAACTTTACCCAAGGCTTATCGAGTATTAATATACCTAACATCGTCAATGGTAGCTTGCCTCAGAAGGTAATAATAGGAATTGTAGAACACGATGCTTATTCTGGAAACTATGGAAAGTCTGCCTTTAAATTTACCCATTTCGGACTTAGAGGTATCAGTTTGCATGTGAATGGTCAACCATACGGTCGTGATTATGAGATGATATATGAAGACTCCCATTCTCAATGTTCGCGTCCTTTTTACGATTTATTTGCTAATACTGTATCTTGCAGCGATAACGGTACAGGTGTTGATCTCAAGACTTATGCTGAAAACAGTAATTTATATGCATACGATCTCACAGCTGATCTTTCAGCTTGTAATGCTTATCATCTCAATATCCTAAGAAAAGGAACATTAGGATTGAGTCTCAAATTTGGACAAAGTTTGACATCCTCAATCTCAGTTCTGGTGTATTTGGAACATCCTCAAATCATCGAGATTGACAGAGTACGAAATATAATCTTGAATTATTAACGATGAATGAAGAAGAAATATTAAATGCCTTTAGAAACGAAAGAAGATTTTTAGGTGTATTCGCCTGTAATGAACTTAGCTCTGTGAAATTGGATACCGACTCTGGTCTTATCTTCAACACTTCTCCTCGGGATGTATCGAGCAATGGACACTGGATAGCCGTGTATAAGAATCAAAATAATGTTGTATATTTCCTTGACTCTCTGCATTTAGATTTTATGTTTAGTAATCATTATGTAACATCTTTTTTAAAATATAATAATGTTCAATATGTTAAGACCTTATGTTTTCCTGTACAACCTATCAGTTCTAATTTATGTGGTGTATACTGTATTTATTTCATTATATGTTTTTTAAATAATGTTTCTTTTAATAAACTTGTAAATATATTTGATGCTAAAAATTTATATGTTAACGATTATGTAGTTTGCACTTATGTTATAAACGCTTTAAAATAAAAACTTGTTTTCTTTTCCTACTTTTAACCAAAGAACTTATTTATACTATAGAAAAATATGACTTGAATCAATAGATCAATAGATCAATAGATCAATAGATCAATAGATCAATAGATCACGGATGGACAGAAGGGTGGTTGGATGATGGTTTGATTTACTGATTTACTGATTTAGGGTATGTAAAACATAGCAATTTTAATAAAAAATATGACTTGAATCAATAGATCAATAGATCAATAGATCAATAGATCAATAGATCAATAGATCAATAGATCACGGATGGACAGAAGGGTGGTTGGATGGTGGTTTGATTTACTGATTTACTGATTTACTGATTTAGGGTATGTAAAACATAACAATTTTAGTAAAAAATATGACTTGAATCAATAGATCAATAGATCAATAGATCAATAGATCAATAGATCACGGATGGACAGAAGAGGGTGGTTGGATGGTGGTTTGATTTACTGATTTACTGATTTACTGATTTAGGGTATGTAAAACATAACAATTTTAGTAAAAAATATGACTTGAATCAATAGATCAATAGATCAATAGATCAATAGATCAATAGATCACGGATGGACAGAAGGGTGGTGGAGAGGGCAATTTGATTTACTGATTTACTGATTTACTGATTTAGGGTATGTAAAAACGTAAATTTTTACGTTATAAACATGAAAAGCATAAAATATTTAGTAAAAACAAAAATAAATTAAAAAAATAAATAAAAAATAATAAATTTTTGAAAAAAATTAAGTTGAAAACAAAAGCTCACTCGTAAAAGCTGAAAAAAATATAAAATTTATTAAAAGAAAACTGAACACGTTTGCGTTCTCGCGGTGGTTTCGAGCCGGATCGCGCCTGCGGGCGCCGGTTTCGCGCCGGATTGCGCCTGCGGGCGCACACGTCAGACCGGGGCCAGCTGTCGGAACTCTTCTCGCAGGGGTCTTCAAACCATCATATTCGAAATCTATGACCTTATAAACATATATTTTGATACCAATATTGTATTATTA
>JABUQX010083419.1:42500-50000 GCA_015478945.1 Trachelipus rathkii | reverse complement strand
TAAAATGTATCATAAAAAATGGTTCAGAACATAACATTAAAATGTTATGCTTTGCTACATTGCCATGATGCTATCACAAAAAAAAATAATACTTAATATTAAAGTGGCAGATGTGAAAAATACCTTTTTCATTCATCTGACCGATCCCTGACACTGTAAATTTACGGATTGATCTCTCATTTATCCTTCACATTCTTTTCAAAATCTTTATTAACGAGGCAGAGTCAAAACCAAGAGTACTGGGGGCTCCCTTGATTCTTGAAATATGGTGTATATATTACTCTAATGGTCGGGGAGCCCCCCACACGGTGGTGTCTACGGGGCCGTCAGTTTCAACACTATATTACGATATGTAATTCAGTATATCTAATTTGTTCGTAATACTTACGTAAGAAGCTATTTAATACACTATTGTACTATATTCTAATGCTTATTCAACCATATTTTTCAAGGAGTCTTTTTTTCAATGCTTGTGCAAAGAAGGACAATTTGTAATACTTAAATTACTACAAATATCTATTTATTCTTGTTCCTGATATTAAAAAACTTAAGAGCACTTATATATATATATATTATACTAGTACTATATAGTATAATAATATATTATAATAAAGGGGTACGGTATATACAAATTATATAAATTATATAATATATATATAACATTATATATTATATTATATATATATATATATTTTATATATATATATATATATATATATATATATATATATATATATTATATTATACAATATAATTATCATTTAGGAAAATATTTTTATTTTAAAATTAACATTTTTATAAATTATTATTATTATTATTATTATTATTATTATTATTATTATATTATTATTTTATTATTTATTATTATTATTATTAGATTATTATTATATATCATTCATTATTATATATATTATTATTAATTATTATTATTATATTATAAATTATTATTATATCATCTATTGTGATTCATTTAAAGACAATTTCATTGTTTATGTACAAAATATTTAAATGAACTTTCCTTTTACATAACGGAAATGTTTCGTGCTACTTTTCTTCATCTTCTTTTTCTATTTTCTGAAATTTTTGTCCTTTAAAGAAGGTTCGAGATTATAACAAAATATAATAATCATTGCACACATCCGTTATATGTCTATTCTTGCAAAAAACCCGTTTAATAAATCTTATAAGACTCTTGACGAGAACGGCTCTGAAAGGGGTTTTACCACGATTTACACCAGCACATTTGCATCCAGTTTATTTTTATAATTAGGGATTGAATCATCGTTACAATAAACACTTTTATTGTCTAGTTGTTGCTCTATCTTCAAAGCTTTCTGTTCATTTAAAAAAGATCTTAAAAGGATTAATGTCTTTGAAGGTTATTCAGGGTCAAATGTATTCTATATCTTGAGAGCGAATCAAGGGTATCTATCTCTTTTAACTTTGCATTATTTGTGTGTGATTCATCAAATTTTATTATTGTATATAATAAAATTTTTTTGAGTGGTCGCTCGTGGCGTACTAAGATCATAGGGCACCTCCCCCCGCCAAGTGGGAAATGGGCCCCGCTTTTGGACCATATATATTATCTATATATATATTAATATATTTTATAGTATATATATATACTATATATAATATATATATATATATATATATATATATATATACTATTATATATAGCTTATATGCTATTTATCAGATTAGTACTCCTTTTTATTAGAGAAATTAGCATATATTGCATAAAAAAATAATGACATTTTTGGAAAAGAGATGTTAAAAATGCAGTCATTATTTTCTTTAAGTTCTAAAAAAACAAATGTTCAGAACTTTTATATGAATCATCAAAAAAAATTTTAATCAAATTCTCAAAAACATTCTTTTTTACATTTTGCTTCCCAAATGTTTATTACTATTTTTACTTAATATCTAATTTCCTCCTCCCCCTCCTCCAAAAAATAAGTATCAATCTAATTAATTGATATATATATATGCACTCTTCCTTTGTAAATTACTATATATATATATATATATAATATATATATATATAAATATATTACTATAATATACTTATATATATTATATTATACTATATATATATATATATATATATATAAGAAAATATTAAAAGAGAAATCATTCAACTTTAACAAAAATTCTGAATATCTGTTCTCGGCTTGTTCAAAATATTCGAAAGAATGAATGCTTCTTAAGCTTTTACCAAAACGTTTTATGCTCATTGCATGAATTATCAACCACTTCTGTTCAGATCAAAGAGTACGACAATGTGTCATTTTCAATGCTTAATAAAGCCAACGAACTTAACCTTGCTTGTGTCATATTGTTCCTTAAAAAAAGTTTTTATTAACTTAACTTGAAAACGACCTTTCAGCTGTTGCAGATGTTACTAGTAACGTCAAATACAACTGAACTGCTTTACACAAGTCTTGGCTGTAAGGCTACTTGCTTAAAGCAGCTGTTTTTTACGAAAATAAAAATGTTTGCTAAATCTTTAATAGTTACCATAAGATTTTTCCATTTTCACTTCTGTAGTCATTAATGCTCTGAAGGTGATTATAATTATTTTTTAAACAAATATATTAATTTAAATAAATATTTTCTACCAGTTTTGTAGCCTTTCTTGCAACTTTTCATTTCGTAGCCTAGCTCTGCTATTGCTGCAGGAGCAGGAAATGAAATAACTCATTAAACATTGTTCATGCTTAATGCAAACGACGTAGTTATCGTGTTCATTAGATATATCAAGAGAATTTATTTTTAAAACCCTTATTCTAAAGGTGTTCAATGGGTCTTCAATTCTTTCATCAAAAACTACTTTTAAATCTGTATTTGACGTCTGGGAAGTAATTTTTTGCTTCAATTGTTCCCAATGCTGTGTCTAAGCTTCGTAGTTTCTCTCACTAACATCTCAAAAATTTGTGTCATGGAGCTCACATAAGTTTGGATTTGCTTGTCCCAATATGGTAAGTTTAGCTTCTGAAGATATCTGTATTAGGACTTGCGAATATTTTTGAGAACAACATTGGGATGCTGTCCAATACTTTACTTGAAACACAGACAGAGAACTAAACTCAAATTTTGTCTAACTGCCCTTCCTGAGACAAGGTGCTTCGTTCTTTTCACTTTAACTTCTACTCATAAAATATCACTTGAGATAAAATGAAAAACATCATGCGAAATACTTTTGAAATTGTTTATTTATTGTTAGTAAGGAATCATACATTTACTCGGATGAGCCACCTATTGGACACAATTTTTTAGTGTTTTTAGTGATGCCATTTCCATTATTTGTTTGAATAGCCTGTTAATTCCTTGCCCACCGAGCGCTGTCGTAGACTGAAAACTACACATATACTTTTTTCCATGTTGTCATAAATTTTTGAAGAGCATTATATCTTTTACAGAATCATTAAGAATTAAATTTAAATTATGAACTGCACAATATGAATGTATTCTGCATTGGAACAATTTTCTATATACGAGGCCTGAAGTCCTGAATATATCTTTTTCATAGAAAGCAGAATCACTTAAATCTATTTTATTACAGTACATTAAATCTAAAATTTCATTATCTATTAATTTAATTTGGACACTTCATTATTAATGGCTTCTTGATTAATTTGAAAAATAGAAGCATTGAGACAGGTGCTGCAACTATTTCTTTAAGGGCACGCCCCAATTGTTCACCCCCCTAAAATGACATAATATTCGGAAAAATTTTCAGCCGATTGTGACCCTCTAATAAACACCAAAACTGTAGCTTTTTTACCCTATAACACGTTGTTTTCGCGTTTTTCTTGTGCACTGTAGTCATTATTTCCGAATTTTTCAATTTTCAAAGCCCATGTTTTTGACATTTTTTGTATTCAACTTCCAGAATTTTTTTACAAAATGACTTCAAACTTGAAATATTGCATAGAGTCATTACCTACAATAGTCAATGAGGATTTTTCGATTTTTTGAGTTTTGTGCTTTCAGCGTTTGTCCAATTTCCAAACCCACTTCTTTTGATTTTGAAATGAAAATGCGAAATTTTTTTTTTCTGTTCGGGCGAAGTAGATTAAATTTTCAGAGCATATGAAGTTTGAAGAAACAATTTTTTACTTATATTAATTTTTTTGGTATATGCAATAGTTTGGGATGTTCTTGAAACAAATTTTCAAAAAAAACATTTTTGAAATTTAAAAAAAAAATTTTCTTTGATATACAAAAAAAATTATCTAAAGTAAAAAGATGCATCTCGCCGACTATACAAGCCCTGAATTGACGTGGATCGGATGAGTAGAAAAAAATATATCAATTTTTCACTTTTTCAAAAAATTTCAAATGTTTGAAAAGTGAAAAATATTGGGATATTGTTTTTTATACTCATCCGATCAACATCAAATTTTCAGGGCTTGTATAGTCAGGCTAGATGCAATTATTACTGTATATATTATATATATATATATATATTATATATATAATCATATATATTATATATATATAAATATATATATATATTATATATAATATAATAATATATATATATATATATATATATATATTATATTATATATATATATATAGGCCTATATATATATATATATATATATATTATATATATATATATACTATATATATATATAATATATATATATATATATATATATATATATATATATATATATAATTATATATTTAAATATATATAGTATCATATATATATATATATTGTTAAATTATGTATTTTTTCATATTTATTTTTTTTCGTTTGTTTTTCTTCGCAAATTACGGGCCCCTTTACCTGCGTGGGCCCCCCCGCACCGCGGGGTCTGCGGGGCCGTTAGTTACTCCCCTGGTGTCGCTACCCTCTCCAATGGCTTGTTCGCTAATGTCTTCCTTCAAATAATGAATGAAAGTGATGATGAACTGTTGATAAATATTTACTTCAGGTGTACAGAAAACAAATCTTTGCTAGAAAGATGGCAATGGACTGCTTAAGATATCTTCCACTCTCTCGGACTCTTCAATAGGACTCTTTAAAAGCTGTCTTCATGCTTCACCTTCTCTTTCAGTGACTAAGAGGATGTTTCTGTTAGCTGTTTTTCACTTTCACTACTGTAGATTAAATTTTTCTAGTAAAAGGCTGATTTCTCTAGTTCGATTTTAATACCGACTTCTTTACAATATTAATTAAAAAACGTAAAAAGTATCAATTCTCTATGACTGCCAAGGTAATAATATGGAAGAGGGATGATAACTTTTACAAGTTCAACTCGGTGTTCAGAGTTTTATGAAGCGCATAAAGATTACAGAGACTGGAGAAATCATTCACAATTCTAACTATATTCATCATTTAGAATTCTTTCTCGCACAATTCTTCTGCAAAAAATAAAAATTAAAAATAATAAAATAACAATAATAATAGTAATTTTAAAAAAACACTTTGGTATCTATATTCTTGGGTGAAAATTTTAAAATTTGACAAAGATTTAGTTAAACAAAGATAGAGTTTGAAGCTGTTATAATTTGAAGATTATATCTTCATTAATGCTAAGCCACAGAAGACTGATAAAATTTACCTTTCATCTCAAAAAAATATATATATATATATATATATATATATTATATATTTATATTATATATAGTATATATAATTTATTATATATACTATATATATATATATATATATATTATTATATATATATATATATATATATATATATATATATATATATATATAATTCACTGCACAGTTGTGTATATAAAAGACGCTCACATTTTTACCTTTGAGAAAAAATTAAATACAAAGTTTGGAACAATGTGAGTAGTGATTCAAACGTGTCTTCGTGTGTTACAAATGTTAGAAGCAAAGAATTTATGATTCTTCCAGAATATGAGGAGCCCACAGGTTGATCATAACGCGAGTGTCGCTTGAGAGTACCACGGGTGTAGCTTCAGCTTACCTCTAATACTTTGAGCGTACCACGAGTGTAGCTTGAACAGTACAGCAAAATGTCTGCTTGACATATCACGAGTATCGTTTCGAGGCAGGCCGCGAGCGTTTGTTTGACGGCGTGATACTGCGAGCTGTACGCTTGAGCGCTAACCTCGAATGTCCCTTTGATCAATTCATCTGGTGTTGAAAATCCAGCTTTAAAATTAAATGGCTCCCTGAATTAAGTGATGATAAATTATATTAGGCCTGAAATTGCCTTCAAAGTCGTAATTTTTTTTGAATGTTTGGTGTACAAAAGTAAAAGAAATGTAAAATACAAACTTTGTATCTATTTATCTGCAAATTTTTTGGGTGTAAATTTCATGATTTTTTTTATTCTGTTTTAAGAAATAAAAAAATATAATATATTTAAGAGTTTGCTATACATTTATTACTTCTTAATAAATTATTTAATCGTGCTTGTATTATTAATTATATAATTATTATTATTAGTATTATTATATTATTATTATTAGTATTATTTATTATTATATTATTATTATTCCACTCTATATATAATTATTATTATTATTATTATTCATTATTATTATTATTATTATTATTATTATTATTCATTATTCAAATTAAATTGCCTTGTCGATTCAACTTTGAGAAAATGTTTCTTATTATATTCTCTTTATTTCAAAACCTATCATATAATATTATATTATATATACTATTATATATTAGTAGTATATATATATATAGTATATATATATAATATATAGTATAATATATATATATATATACTATATATATATAATATATATCATATATTATAATATATGTATATATAATATTTAATATAGTATATATATATATAACTTATTATATATATATATATATTTATATAGTATATATATAATCATATAATATTATTTAATTATATAATATTATAATATTCAACTGACGAATAAAGTCGTTATATATCTATATTCTCTATTTTTAATTATAATATAGTATCAAGTATAATCGATATTAGTATATGATACTCGTATATACAGTTAGTGAAATATATATACGTATATATACTAGATAATATATAGTATATATGAATACGAATTATCAGGTCATCTATATATTGAGGTACTGACTATATATCATTATATGATGCCTGAATATATATAATATAAATATAATAGTATATATGCATATACTTAATAAAAATGTCAATAGTAATATATAAAATACGAAAACTATGATTACTATATATATATAACGGAATTATTAATTATAACATTAAATAGTATATTAATATCTATTATACCCGCAGATCCTATACATTTATATATATATTAATATAATGTACGTATTATACTATAGCCCGCTATATAACAATATTATGTAAATATAAATTTTAAGATGAAATTTGAAAGTGTTTCATTTATTTTTTAATTATTTTTTCCCCCAACAACGTCACTTTTACTAGTACAATATATTATATATATAGTATATTAGTATTACATAATAATATATATATAGTATATATATTAATATAT